>JACMZG010000671.1:0-15813 GCA_018340805.1 Microvelia longipes
AAATCATCATGTGTCAAGAGAAAAAATCTTTAAAAAAATAAAAAAAACAAAAGTTCTCCAAATCTCACAATAAATTATGACGACTGTGATTTATTTTTCAAACATATTCGATTATTATGCGATTATTTGATTTCCGAAAGCAGTTTCAATTAAAGAAAATAGAAAATGATGAAAAGAAATGTGTGTTTTTGAAAGAAATGGAAACAAGAAATGAAAATCAGAAAAGAAAATGAGAGAATTTCAATGGAAAATGTTGAAAATCACGTGAAATGTAAAGGATGTTTGTAAAATAATGATAGTGTTAATATTGAAAATTAAAGGTTATTTTCTAACGACATTTTTCGTAGGACGAGGTGGCCGAGTGGTTAAGGCGATGGACTGCTAATCCATTGGGGTTTCCCCGCGTGGGTTCGAATCCCATCCTCGTCGAAATTTTTTCGTCACACAAATTTTACAGAATTTCTGATGAATAATGATAAATCATCATGTGTCAAGAGAAAAAATCTTTAAAAAAATAAAAAAACAAAAGTTCTCCAAATCTCACAATAAATTATGACGACTGTGATTTATTTTTCAAACATATTCGATTATTATGCGATTATTTGATTTCCGAAAGCAGTTTCAATTAAAGAAAATAGAAAATGATGAAAAGAAATGTGTGTTTTTGAAAGAAATGGAAACAAGAAATGAAAATCAGAAAAAGAAAATGAGAGAATTTCAATGGAAAATGTTGAAAATCACGTGAAATGTAAAGGATGTTTGTAAAATAATGATAGTGTTAATATTGAAAATTAAAGGTTATTTTCTAACGACATTTTTCGTAGGACGAGGTGGCCGAGTGGTTAAGGCGATGGACTGCTAATCCATTGGGGTTTCCCCGCGTGGGTTCGAATCCCATCCTCGTCGAAATTTTTTCGTCACACAAATTTTACAGAATTTCTGATGAATAATGATAAATCATCATGTGTCAAGAGAAAAAATCTTTAAAAAAATAAAAAAAACAAAAGTTCTCCAAATCTCACAATAAATTATGACGACTGTGATTTATTTTTCAAACATATTCGATTATTATGCGATTATTTGATTTCCGAAAGCAGTTTCAATTAAAGAAAATAGAAAATGATGAAAAGAAATGTGTGTTTTTGAAAGAAATGGAAACAAGAAATGAAAATCAGAAAAAGAAAATGAGAGAATTTCAATGGAAAATGTTGAAAATCACGTGAAATGTAAAGGATGTTTGTAAAATAATGATAGTGTTAATATTGAAAATTAAAGGTTATTTTCTAACGACATTTTTCGTAGGACGAGGTGGCCGAGTGGTTAAGGCGATGGACTGCTAATCCATTGGGGTTTCCCCGCGTGGGTTCGAATCCCATCCTCGTCGAAATTTTTTCGTCACACAAATTTTACAGAATTTCTGATGAATAATGATAAATCATCATGTGTCAAGAGAAAAATCTTTAAAAAAATAAAAAAAACAAAAGTTCTCCAAATCTCACAATAAATTATGACGACTGTGATTTATTTTTCAAACATATTCGATTATTATGCGATTATTTGATTTCCGAAAGCAGTTTCAATTAAAGAAAATAGAAAATGATGAAAAGAAATGTGTGTTTTTGAAAGAAATGGAAACAAGAAATGAAAATCAGAAAAAGAAAATGAGAGAATTTCAATGGAAAATGTTGAAAATCACGTGAAATGTAAAGGATGTTTGTAAAATAATGATAGTGTTAATATTGAAAATTAAAGGTTATTTTCTAACGACATTTTTCGTAGGACGAGGTGGCCGAGTGGTTAAGGCGATGGACTGCTAATCCATTGGGGTTTCCCCGCGTGGGTTCGAATCCCATCCTCGTCGAAATTTTTTCGTCACACAATTTTTACAGAATTTCTGATGAATAATGATAAATCATCATGTGTCAAGAGAAAAAATCTTTAAAAAAATAAAAAAAACAAAAGTTCTCCAAATCTCACAATAAATTATGACGACTGTGATTTATTTTCAAACATATTCGATTATTATGCGATTATTTGATTTCCGAAAGCAGTTTCAATTAAAGAAAATAGAAAATGATGAAAAGAAATGTGTGTTTTTGAAAGAAATGGAAACAAGAAATGAAAATCAGAAAAAGAAAATGAGAGAATTTCAATGGAAAATGTTGAAAATCACGTGAAATGTAAAGGATGTTTGTAAAATAATGATAGTGTTAATATTGAAAATTAAAGGTTATTTTCTAACGACATTTTTCGTAGGACGAGGTGGCCGAGTGGTTAAGGCGATGGACTGCTAATCCATTGGGGTTTCCCCGCGTGGGTTCGAATCCATCCTCGTCGAAATTTTTTCGTCACACAAATTTTACAGAATTTCTGATGAATAATGATAAATCATCATGTGTCAAGAGAAAAAATCTTTAAAAAAATAAAAAAAACAAAAGTTCTCCAAATCTCACAATAAATTATGACGACTGTGATTTATTTTTCAAACATATTCGATTATTATGCGATTATTTGATTTCCGAAAGCAGTTTCAATTAAAGAAAATAGAAAATGATGAAAAGAAATGTGTGTTTTTGAAAGAAATGGAAACAAGAAATGAAAATCAGAAAAGAAAATGAGAGAATTTCAATGGAAAATGTTGAAAATCACGTGAAATGTAAAGGATGTTTGTAAAATAATGATAGTGTTAATATTGAAAATTAAAGGTTATTTTCTAACGACATTTTTCGTAGGACGAGGTGGCCGAGTGGTTAAGGCGATGGACTGCTAATCCATTGGGGTTTCCCCGCGTGGGTTCGAATCCCATCCTCGTCGAAATTTTTTCGTCACACAAATTTTACAGAATTTCTGATGAATAATGATAAATCATCATGTGTCAAGAGAAAAATCTTTAAAAAAATAAAAAAAAACAAAAGTTCTCAAATCTCACAATAAATTATGACGACTGTGATTTATTTTTCAAACATATTCGATTATTATGCGATTATTTGATTTCCGAAAGCAGTTTCAATTAAAGAAAATAGAAAATGATGAAAAGAAATGTGTGTTTTTGAAAGAAATGGAAACAAGAAATGAAAATCAGAAAAAGAAAATGAGAGAATTTCAATGGAAAATGTTGAAAATCACGTGAAATGTAAAGGATGTTTGTAAAATAATGATAGTGTTAATATTGAAAATTAAAGGTTATTTTCTAACGACATTTTTCGTAGGACGAGGTGGCCGAGTGGTTAAGGCGATGGACTGCTAATCCATTGGGGTTTCCCCGCGTGGGTTCGAATCCCATCCTCGTCGAAATTTTTTCGTCACACAAATTTTACAGAATTTCTGATGAATAATGATAAATCATCATGTGTCAAGAGAAAAAATCTTTAAAAAAATAAAAAAAAAAAAGTTCTCCAAATCTCACAATAAATTATGACGACTGTGATTTATTTTTCAAACATATTCGATTATTATGCGATTATTTGATTTCCGAAAGCAGTTTCAATTAAAGAAAATAGAAAATGATGAAAAGAAATGTGTGTTTTTGAAAGAATGGAAACAAGAAATGAAAATCAGAAAAGAAAATGAGAGAATTTCAATGGAAAATGTTGAAAATCACGTGAAATGTAAAGGATGTTTGTAAAATAATGATAGTGTTAATATTGAAAATTAAAGGTTATTTTCTAACGACATTTTTCGTAGGACGAGGTGGCCGAGTGGTTAAGGCGATGGACTGCTAATCCATTGGGGTTTCCCCGCGTGGGTTCGAATCCCATCCTCGTCGAAATTTTTTCGTCACACAAATTTTACAGAATTTCTGATGAATAATGATAAATCATCATGTGTCAAGAGAAAAAATCTTTAAAAAAATAAAAAAAACAAAAGTTCTCCAAATCTCACAATAAATTATGACGACTGTGATTTATTTTTCAAACATATTCGATTATTATGCGATTATTTGATTTCCGAAAGCAGTTTCAATTAAAGAAAATAGAAAATGATGAAAAGAAATGTGTGTTTTTGAAAGAAATGGAAACAAGAAATGAAAATCAGAAAAAGAAAATGAGAGAATTTCAATGGAAAATGTTGAAAATCACGTGAAATGTAAAGGATGTTTGTAAAATAATGATAGTGTTAATATTGAAAATTAAAGGTTATTTTCTAACGACATTTTTCGTAGGACGAGGTGGCCGTGGTTAAGGCGATGGACTGCTAATCCATTGGGGTTTCCCGCGTGGGTTCGAATCCCATCCTCGTCGAAATTTTTTCGTCACACAAATTTTACAGAATTTCTGATGAATAATGATAAATCATCATGTGTCAAGAGAAAAAATCTTTAAAAAATAAAAAAAACAAAAGTTCTCCAAATCTCACAATAAATTATGACGACTGTGATTTATTTTTCAAACATATTCGATTATTATGCGATTATTTGATTTCCGAAAGCAGTTTCAATTAAAGAAAATAGAAAATGATGAAAAGAAATGTGTGTTTTTGAAAGAAATGGAAACAAGAAATGAAAATCAGAAAAGAAAATGAGAGAATTTCAATGGAAAATGTTGAAAATCACGTGAAATGTAAAGGATGTTTGTAAAATAATGATAGTGTTAATATTGAAAATTAAAGGTTATTTTCTAACGACATTTTTCGTAGGACGAGGTGGCCGAGTGGTTAAGGCGATGGACTGCTAATCCATTGGGGTTTCCCCGCGTGGGTTCGAATCCCATCCTCGTCGAAATTTTTTCGTCACACAAATTTTACAGAATTTCTGATGAATAATGATAAATCATCATGTGTCAAGAGAAAAAATCTTTAAAAAATAAAAAAAAAAAAGTTCTCCAAATCTCACAATAAATTATGACGACTGTGATTTATTTTTCAAACATATTCGATTATTATGCGATTATTTGATTTCCGAAAGCAGTTTCAATTAAAGAAAATAGAAAATGATGAAAAGAAATGTGTGTTTTGAAAGAAATGGAAACAAGAAATGAAAATCAGAAAAAGAAAATGAGAGAATTTCAATGGAAAATGTTGAAAATCACGTGAAATGTAAAGGATGTTTGTAAAATAATGATAGTGTTAATATTGAAAATTAAAGGTTATTTTCTAACGACATTTTTCGTAGGACGAGGTGGCCGAGTGGTTAAGGCGATGGACTGCTAATCCATTGGGGTTTCCCCGCGTGGGTTCGAATCCCATCCTCGTCGAAATTTTTTCGTCACACAAATTTTACAGAATTTCTGATGAATAATGATAAATCATCATGTGTCAAGAGAAAAAATCTTTAAAAAAATAAAAAAAACAAAAGTTCTCCAAATCTCACAATAAATTATGACGACTGTGATTTATTTTTCAAACATATTCGATTATTATGCGATTATTTGATTTCCGAAAGCAGTTTCAATTAAAGAAAATAGAAAATGATGAAAAGAAATGTGTGTTTTTGAAAGAAATGAAACAAGAAATGAAAATCAGAAAAAGAAAATGAGAGAATTTCAATGGAAAATGTTGAAAATCACGTGAAATGTAAAGGATGTTTGTAAAATAATGATAGTGTTAATATTGAAAATTAAAGGTTATTTTCTAACGACATTTTTCGTAGGACGAGGTGGCCGAGTGGTTAAGGCGATGGACTGCTAATCCATTGGGGTTTCCCCGCGTGGGTTCGAATCCCATCCTCGTCGAAATTTTTTCGTCACACAAATTTTACAGAATTTCTGATGAATAATGATAAATCATCATGTGTCAAGAGAAAAAATCTTTAAAAAAATAAAAAAAACAAAAGTTCTCCAAATCTCACAATAAATTATGACGACTGTGATTTATTTTTCAAACATATTCGATTATTATGCGATTATTTGATTTCCGAAAGCAGTTTCAATTAAAGAAAATAGAAAATGATGAAAAGAAATGTGTTTTTTGAAAGAAATGGAAACAAGAAATGAAAATCAGAAAAAGAAAATGAGAGAATTTCAATGGAAAATGTTGAAAATCACGTGAAATGTAAAGGATGTTTGTAAAATAATGATAGTGTTAATATTGAAAATTAAAGGTTATTTTCTAACGACATTTTTCGTAGGACGAGGTGGCCGAGTGGTTAAGGCGATGGACTGCTAATCCATTGGGGTTTCCCCGCGTGGGTTCGAATCCCATCCTCGTCGAAATTTTTTCGTCACACAAATTTTACAGAATTCTGATGAATAATGATAAATCATCATGTGTCAAGAGAAAAAATCTTTAAAAAAATAAAAAAAACAAAAGTTCTCCAAATCTCACAATAAATTATGACGACTGTGATTTATTTTTCAAACATATTCGATTATTATGCGATTATTTGATTTCCGAAAGCAGTTTCAATTAAAGAAAATAGAAAATGATGAAAAGAAATGTGTGTTTTTGAAAGAAATGGAAACAAGAAATGAAAATCAGAAAAAGAAAATGAGAGAATTTCAATGGAAAATGTTGAAAATCACGTGAAATGTAAAGGATGTTTGTAAAATAATGATAGTGTTAATATTGAAAATTAAAGGTTATTTTCTAACGACATTTTTCGTAGGACGAGGTGGCCGAGTGGTTAAGGCGATGGACTGCTAATCCATTGGGGTTTCCCCGCGTGGGTTCGAATCCCATCCTCGTCGAAATTTTTTCGTCACACAAATTTTACAGAATTTCTGATGAATAATGATAAATCATCATGTGTCAAGAGAAAAAATCTTTAAAAAATAAAAAAAACAAAAGTTCTCCAAATCTCACAATAAATTATGACGACTGTGATTTATTTTTCAAACATATTCGATTATTATGCGATTATTTGATTTCCGAAAGCAGTTTCAATTAAAGAAAATAGAAAATGATGAAAAGAAATGTGTGTTTTTGAAAGAAATGGAAACAAGAAATGAAAATCAGAAAAAGAAAATGAGAGAATTTCAATGGAAAATGTTGAAAATCACGTGAAATGTAAAGGATGTTTGTAAAATAATGATAGTGTTAATATTGAAAATTAAAGGTTATTTTCTAACGACATTTTCGTAGGACGAGGTGGCCGAGTGGTTAAGGCGATGGACTGCTAATCCATTGGGGTTTCCCCGCGTGGGTTCGAATCCCATCCTCGTCGAAATTTTTTCGTCACACAAATTTTACAGAATTTCTGATGAATAATGATAAATCATCATGTGTCAAGAGAAAAAATCTTTAAAAAAAATAAAAAAACAAAAGTTCTCCAAATCTCACAATAAATTATGACGACTGTGATTTATTTTTCAAACATATTCGATTATTATGCGATTATTTGATTTCCGAAAGCAGTTTCAATTAAAGAAAATAGAAAATGATGAAAAGAAATGTGTGTTTTTGAAAGAAATGGAAACAAGAAATGAAAATCAGAAAAAGAAAATGAGAGAATTTCAATGGAAAATGTTGAAAATCACGTGAAATGTAAAGGATGTTTGTAAAATAATGATAGTGTTAATATTGAAAATTAAAGGTTATTTTCTAACGACATTTTTCGTAGGACGAGGTGGCCGAGTGGTTAAGGCGATGGACTGCTAATCCATTGGGGTTTCCCCGCGTGGGTTCGAATCCCATCCTCGTCGAAATTTTTTCGTCACACAAATTTTACAGAATTTCTGATGAATAATGATAAATCATCATGTGTCAAGAGAAAAATCTTTAAAAAAATAAAAAAAACAAAAGTTCTCCAAATCTCACAATAAATTATGACGACTGTGATTTATTTTTCAAACATATTCGATTATTATGCGATTATTTGATTTCCGAAAGCAGTTTCAATTAAAGAAAAGAAAATGATGAAAAGAAATGTGTGTTTTTGAAAGAAATGGAAACAAGAAAATGAAAATCAGAAAAAGAAAATGAGAGAATTTCAATGGAAAATGTTGAAAATCACGTGAAATGTAAAGGATGTTTGTAAAATAATGATAGTGTTAATATTGAAAATTAAAGGTTATTTTCTAACGACATTTTTCGTAGGACGAGGTGGCCGAGTGGTTAAGGCGATGGACTGCTAATCCATTGGGGTTTCCCCGCGTGGGTTCGAATCCCATCCTCGTCGAAATTTTTTCGTCACACAAATTTTACAGAATTTCTGATGAATAATGATAAATCATCATGTGTCAAGAGAAAAAATCTTTAAAAAAATAAAAAAACAAAAGTTCTCCAAATCTCACAATAAATTATGACGACTGTGATTTATTTTTCAAACATATTCGATTATTATGCGATTATTTGATTTCCGAAAGCAGTTTCAATTAAAGAAAATAGAAAATGATGAAAAGAAATGTGTGTTTTTGAAAGAAATGGAAACAAGAAATGAAAATCAGAAAAAGAAAATGAGAGAATTTCAATGGAAAATGTTGAAAATCACGTGAAATGTAAAGGATGTTTGTAAAATAATGATAGTGTTAATATTGAAAATTAAAGTTATTTTCTAACGACATTTTTCGTAGGACGAGGTGGCCGAGTGGTTAAGGCGATGGACTGCTAATCCATTGGGGTTTCCCCGCGTGGGTTCGAATCCCATCCTCGTCGAAATTTTTTTCGTCACACAAATTTTACAGAATTTCTGATGAATAATGATAAATCATCATGTGTCAAGAGAAAAAATCTTTAAAAAAATTCTCCAAATCTCACAAAAATTATGACGACTGTGATTTATTTTTCAAACATATTCGATTATTATGCGATTATTTGATTTCCGAAAGCAGTTTCAATAAAGAAAATAGAAAATGATGAAAAGAAATGTGTGTTTTTGAAAGAAATGGAAACAAGAAATGAAAATCAGAAAAAGAAAATGAGAGAATTTCAATGGAAAATGTTGAAAATCACGTGAAATGTAAAGGATGTTTGTAAAATAATGATAGTGTTAATATTGAAAATTAAAGGTTATTTTCTAACGACATTTTTCGTAGGACGAGGTGGCCGAGTGGTTAAGGCGATGGACTGCTAATCCATTGGGGTTTCCCCGCGTGGGTTCGAATCCCATCCTCGTCGAAATTTTTTCGTCACACAAATTTTACAGAATTTCTGATGAATAATGATAAATCATCATGTGTCAAGAGAAAAAATCTTTAAAAAAATAAAAAAAACAAAAGTTCTCCAAATCTCACAATAAATTATGACGACTGTGATTTATTTTTCAAACATATTCGATTATTATGCGATTATTTGATTTCCGAAAGCAGTTTCAATTAAAGAAAATAGAAAATGATGAAAAGAAATGTGTGTTTTTGAAAGAAATGGAAACAAGAAATGAAAATCAGAAAAAGAAAATGAGAGAATTTCAATGGAAAATGTTGAAAATCACGTGAAATGTAAAGGATGTTTGTAAAATAATGATAGTGTTAATATTGAAAATTAAAGGTTATTTTCTAACGACATTTTTCGTAGGACGAGGTGGCCGAGTGGTTAAGGCGATGGACTGCTAATCCATTGGGGTTTCCCCGCGTGGGTTCGAATCCCATCCTCGTCGAAATTTTTTCGTCACACAAATTTTACAGAATTTCTGATGAATAATGATAAATCATCATGTGTCAAGAGAAAAAATCTTTAAAAAAATAAAAAAAACAAAAGTTCTCCAAATCTCACAATAAATTATGACGACTGTGATTTATTTTTCAAACATATTCGATTATTATGCGATTATTTGATTTCCGAAAGCAGTTTCAATTAAAGAAAATAGAAAATGATGAAAGAAATGTGTGTTTTTGAAAGAAATGGAAACAAGAAATGAAAATCAGAAAAAGAAAATGAGAGAATTTCAATGGAAAATGTTGAAAATCACGTGAAATGTAAAGGATGTTTGTAAAATAATGATAGTGTTAATATTGAAAATTAAAGGTTATTTTCTAACGACATTTTTCGTAGGACGAGGTGGCCGAGTGGTTAAGGCGATGGACTGCTAATCCATTGGGGTTTCCCCGCGTGGGTTCGAATCCCATCCTCGTCGAAATTTTTTCGTCACACAAATTTTAGAATTTCTGATGAATAATGATAAATCATCATGTGTCAAGAGAAAAAATCTTTAAAAAAATAAAAAAAACAAAGTTCTCCAAATCTCACAATAAATTATGACGACTGTGATTTATTTTTCAAACATATTCGATTTTATGCGATTATTTGATTTCCGAAAGCAGTTTCAATTAAAGAAAATAGAAAATGATGAAAAGAAATGTGTGTTTTTGAAAGAAATGGAAACAAAAATGAAAATCAGAAAAAGAAAATGAGAGAATTTCAATGGAAAATGTTGAAAATCACGTGAAATGTAAAGGATGTTTGTAAAATAATGATAGTGTTAATATTGAAAATTAAAGGTTATTTTCTAACGACATTTTTCGTAGGACGAGGTGGCCGAGTGGTTAAGGCGATGGACTGCTAATCCATTGGGGTTTCCCCGCGTGGGTTCGAATCCCATCCTCGTCGAAATTTTTTCGTCACACAAATTTTACAGAATTTCTGATGAATAATGATAAATCATCATGTGTCAAGAGAAAAAATCTTTAAAAAAATAAAAAAAAAAAGTTCTCCAAATCTCACAATAAATTATGACGACTGTGATTTATTTTTCAAACATATTCGATTATTATGCGATTATTTGATTTCCGAAAGCAGTTTCAATTAAAGAAAATAGAAAATGATGAAAAGAAATGTGTGTTTTTGAAAGAAATGGAAACAAGAAATGAAAATCAGAAAAAGAAAATGAGAGAATTTCAATGGAAAATGTTGAAAATCACGTGAAATGTAAAGGATGTTTGTAAAATAATGATAGTGTTAATATTGAAAATTAAAGGTTATTTTCTAACGACATTTTTCGTAGGACGAGGTGGCCGAGTGGTTAAGGCGATGGACTGCTAATCCATTGGGGTTTCCCGCGTGGGTTCGAATCCCATCCTCGTCGAAATTTTTTCGTCACACAAATTTTACAGAATTTCTGATGAATAATGATAAATCATCATGTGTCAAGAGAAAAAATCTTTAAAAAATAAAAAAAACAAAAGTTCTCCAAATCTCACAATAAATTATGACGACTGTGATTTATTTTTCAAACATATTCGATTATTATGCGATTATTTGATTTCCGAAAGCAGTTTCAATTAAAGAAAATAGAAAATGATGAAAAGAAATGTGTGTTTTTGAAAGAAATGGAAACAAGAAATGAAAATCAGAAAAAGAAAATGAGAGAATTTCAATGGAAAATGTTGAAAATCACGTGAAATGTAAAGGATGTTTGTAAAATAATGATAGTGTTAATATTGAAAATTAAAGGTTATTTTCTAACGACATTTTTCGTAGGACGAGGTGGCCGAGTGGTTAAGGCGATGGACTGCTAATCCATTGGGGTTTCCCCGCGTGGGTTCGAATCCCATCCTCGTCGAAATTTTTTCGTCACACAAATTTTACAGAATTTCTGATGAATAATGATAAATCATCATGTGTCAAGAGAAAAAATCTTTAAAAAAATAAAAAAAACAAAAGTTCTCCAAATCTCACAATAAATTATGACGACTGTGATTTATTTTTCAAACATATTCGATTATTATGCGATTATTTGATTTCCGAAAGCAGTTTCAATTAAAGAAAATAGAAAATGATGAAAAGAAATGTGTGTTTTTGAAAGAAATGGAAACAAGAAATGAAAATCAGAAAAAGAAAATGAGAGAATTTCAATGGAAAATGTTGAAAATCACGTGAAATGTAAAGGATGTTTGTAAAATAATGATAGTGTTAATATTGAAAATTAAAGGTTATTTTCTAACGACATTTTTCGTAGGACGAGGTGGCCGAGTGGTTAAGGCGATGGACTGCTAATCCATTGGGGTTTCCCCGCGTGGGTTCGAATCCCATCCTCGTCGAAATTTTTTCGTCACACAAATTTTACAGAATTTCTGATGAATAATGATAAATCATCATGTGTCAAGAGAAAAATCTTTAAAAAAATAAAAAAAACAAAAGTTCTCCAAATCTCACAATAAATTATGACGACTGTGATTTATTTTTCAAACATATTCGATTATTATGCGATTATTTGATTTCCGAAAGCAGTTTCAATTAAAGAAAATAGAAAATGATGAAAAGAAATGTGTGTTTTTGAAAGAAATGGAAACAAGAAATGAAAATCAGAAAAAAAAATGAGAGAATTTCAATGGAAAATGTTGAAAATCACGTGAAATGTAAAGGATGTTTGTAAAATAATGATAGTGTTAATATTGAAAATTAAAGGTTATTTTCTAACGACATTTTTCGTAGGACGAGGTGGCCGAGTGGTTAAGGCGATGGACTGCTAATCCATTGGGGTTTCCCCGCGTGGGTTCGAATCCCATCCTCGTCGAAATTTTTTCGTCACACAAATTTTACAGAATTTCTGATGAATAATGATAAATCATCATGTGTCAAGAGAAAAAATCTTTAAAAAAATAAAAAAAACAAAAGTTCTCCAAATCTCACAATAAATTATGACGACTGTGATTTATTTTTCAAACATATTCGATTATTATGCGATTATTTGATTTCCGAAAGCAGTTTCAATTAAAGAAAATAGAAATGATGAAAAGAATGTGTGTTTTTGAAAGAAATGGAAACAAGAAATGAAAATCAGAAAAAGAAAATGAGAGAATTTCAATGGAAAATGTTGAAAATCACGTGAAATGTAAAGGATGTTTGTAAAATAATGATAGTGTTAATATTGAAAATTAAAGGTTATTTTCTAACGACATTTTTCGTAGGACGAGGTGGCCGAGTGGTTAAGGCGATGGACTGCTAATCCATTGGGGTTTCCCGCGTGGGTTCGAATCCCATCCTCGTCGAAATTTTTTCGTCACACAAATTTTACAGAATTTCTGATGAATAATGATAAATCATCATGTGTCAAGAGAAAAAATCTTTAAAAAAAAAAAAAACAAAAGTTCTCCAAATCTCACAATAAATTATGACGACTGTGATTTATTTTTCAAACATATTCGATTATTATGCGATTATTTGATTTCCGAAAGCAGTTTCAATTAAAGAAAATAGAAAATGATGAAAAGAAATGTGTGTTTTTGAAAGAAATGGAAACAAGAAATGAAAATCAGAAAAAGAAAATGAGAGAATTTCAATGGAAAATGTTGAAAATCACGTGAAATGTAAAGGATGTTTGTAAAATAATGATAGTGTTAATATTGAAAATTAAAGGTTATTTTCTAACGACATTTTTCGTAGGACGAGGTGGCCGAGTGGTTAAGGCGATGGACTGCTAATCCATTGGGGTTTCCCGCGTGGGTTCGAATCCCATCCTCGTCGAAATTTTTTCGTCACACAAATTTTACAGAATTTCTGATGAATAATGATAAATCATCATGTGTCAAGAGAAAAAATCTTTAAAAAAATAAAAAAAACAAAAGTTCTCCAAATCTCACAATAAATTATGACGACTGTGATTTATTTTTCAAACATATTCGATTATTATGCGATTATTTGATTTCCGAAAGCAGTTTCAATTAAAGAAAATAGAAAATGATGAAAAGAAATGTGTGTTTTTGAAAGAAATGGAAACAAGAAATGAAAATCAGAAAAAGAAAATGAGAGAATTTCAATGGAAAATGTTGAAAATCACGTGAAATGTAAAGGATGTTTGTAAAATAATGATAGTGTTAATATTGAAAATTAAAGGTTATTTTCTAACGACATTTTTCGTAGGACGAGGTGGCCGAGTGGTTAAGGCGATGGACTGCTAATCCATTGGGGTTTCCCCGCGTGGGTTCGAATCCCATCCTCGTCGAAATTTTTTCGTCACACAAATTTTACAGAATTTCTGATGAATAATGATAAATCATCATGTGTCAAGAGAAAAAATCTTTAAAAAAATAAAAAAAACAAAAGTTCTCCAAATCTCACAATAAATTATGACGACTGTGATTTATTTTTCAAACATATTCGATTATTATGCGATTATTTGATTTCCGAAAGCAGTTTCAATTAAAGAAAATAGAAAATGATGAAAAGAAATGTGTGTTTTTGAAAGAAATGGAAACAAGAAATGAAAATCAGAAAAGAAAATGAGAGAATTTCAATGGAAAATGTTGAAAATCACGTGAAATGTAAAGGATGTTTGTAAAATAATGATAGTGTTAATATTGAAAATTAAAGGTTATTTTCTAACGACATTTTTCGTAGGACGAGGTGGCCGAGTGGTTAAGGCGATGGACTGCTAATCCATTGGGGTTTCCCGCGTGGGTTCGAATCCCATCCTCGTCGAAATTTTTTCGTCACACAAATTTTACAGAATTTCTGATGAATAATGATAAATCATCATGTGTCAAGAGAAAAAATCTTTAAAAAAATAAAAAACAAAAGTTCTCCAAATCTCACAATAAATTATGACGACTGTGATTTATTTTTCAAACATATTCGATTATTATGCGATTATTTGATTTCCGAAAGCAGTTTCAATTAAAGAAAATAGAAAATGATGAAAAGAAATGTGTGTTTTGAAAGAAATGGAAACAGAAAATGAAAATCAGAAAAAGAAAATGAGAGAATTTCAATGGAAAATGTTGAAATCACGTGAAATGTAAAGGATGTTTGTAAAATAATGATAGTGTTAATATTGAAAATTAAAGGTTTATTTTCTAACCGACAATTTTTCGTAGGACGAGGTGGCGTTAAAAATTTATTATTATAAACAATTTGTCTATTATTTTACAAAATGGTCTTGATTCCTGCATGGAAATCATCTATCATGAATTAAAGGATTTAAGTCTTTTAAAACTTTATGCCGCTTCTTCAATGGGCCATTACTTTCTGATAACTTTGCCATATAAATCCTCTGCCTTAGTCACACAATTCTCCTCTCGTGTTGCATATCCTGCACTAAACTCTCCACTTCATATTCAATTCTGTAACTTGTTTGGAAATTTCTGCATTCAATTCTGGCATTCCATTTAACTTTTTTCTACCATCATCTGAAATAATGCACAAAATATTTTTATTAAAAAATTCGTCACACTTGACGTAAAATCCGCCAGTGACTTTTTAATAAAATTTAATTAAATTATTTTCAATATTATTCATTTAAAATTAAAATTGTGAAAAGTCTATATTAAATAAACAACTTTCTCGTAGTATTCATTTTCTTTCAAATTTGACTATTAATTATTTAAATACAATTTAATTGGAATCCTTTTCACGTAAATTCTAATTAAAATATTTTTCTTTTTGATAAAAATTTTCCATTAAAATTAATATAAAATCAGTAGTAGTTTGACTTTGTCAAACTTTTCTGATAATTTGAAAAGAGCTGAAATAACTATAGAAACTTAAAATTTTTTTAACAAAATGTGCTTCCTGATAAAAACTGATGAAAACAATAAAGCTACATATGAAAATAAAACTATTTACAAATAAAATTGTTAAAAAAAATAAATTTTTTTAACAAAAGTGTAACGAGTTCTAGTAAAATTCGATAAAGTTGAATTTATTTCTGGAAAAAGTGCAAATTCAAATAATTTTGAAAAACTAATTTTAATGCTGTTGAGTTTAAGCCGTATAGTTTGGAGGTAAATTTTAGAAATTCAAATATGATCTTAATATTATGGCTGAGCATGGAAGTTCTTCAATTTTTGGCATGAAATTTTCCATATTAGAATAGCAGCATGGACTTTATAAGAAGGTATTAGGTCGCCCACAGAACAGATTCAGGATAATAACCAATTAAAAGCCAAAGTTTACGAGTTTCAAACCCAGGTATTTAGTATACCGTGAACGATAGCTCAGCATAAATGGCATGAGTGTAGTAATTTAATCTATTTTCTGTTATATTGGCTATGGATGATTGAGGAT
>JACMZG010000672.1:0-15801 GCA_018340805.1 Microvelia longipes
GAAAATCATTTAGAAAATGACAAATTACAATTCAATCATAAACGTTATTCATATCTCAATTAAAGAATGTTACTTGAAATTTTTTGCGCTTATAATCAATAGAAAATTCCTACAAAACGACTTGTTTTCTGGATTATATTTAAGAGAAAACTTGATTATATATAAATTTTTTTCAACTACATAAGCGTATTGAAATTTCAAATCATTTCAGAAAATATTTTATTCAATGTTATTTTAATAAAAAATAACAAAATTTATACGCCCCCGGGTGGGCTCGAACCACCAACCTTTCGGTTAACAGCCGAACGCGCTAACCAATTGCGCCACGGAGGCTTCTATTTTTTTATATTTTTTCAAAATTCATTAAATATATATTTTTGAAATAAAATTTCTAAACTTCATTATGAAAATCATTTAGAAAATGACAAATTACAATTCAATCATAAACGTTATTCATATCTCAATTAAAGAATGTTACTTGAAATTTTTTGCGCTTATAATCAATAGAAAATTCCTACAAAACGACTTGTTTTCTGGATTATATTTAAGAGAAAACTTGATTATATATAAATTTTTTTCAACTACATAAGCGTATTGAAATTTCAAATCATTTCAGAAAATATTTATTCAATGTTATTTTAATAAAAAATAACAAAATTTATACGCCCCCGGGTGGGCTCGAACCACCAACCTTTCGGTTAACAGCCGAACGCGCTAACCAATTGCGCCACGGAGGCTTCTATTTTTTTATATTTTTTTCAAAATTCATTAAATATATTATTTGAAATAAAATTTCTAAACTTCATTATGAAAATCATTTAGAAAATGACAAATTACAATTCAATCATAAACGTTATTCATATCTCAATTAAAGAATGTTACTTGAAATTTTTTGCGCTTATAATCAATAGAAAATTCCTACAAAACGACTTGTTTTCTGGATTATATTTAAGAGAAAACTTGATTATATATAAATTTTTTTCAACTACATAAGCGTATTGAAATTTCAAATCATTTCAGAAAATATTTATTCAATGTTATTTTAATAAAAAATAACAAAATTTATACGCCCCCGGGTGGGCTCGAACCACCAACCTTTCGGTTAACAGCCGAACGCGCTAACCAATTGCGCCACGGAGGCTTCTATTTTTTTATATTTTTTCAAAATTCATTAAATATATTATTTGAAATAAAATTTCTAAACTTCATTATGAAAATCATTTAGAAAATGACAAATTACAATTCAATCATAAACGTTATTCATATCTCAATTAAAGAATGTTACTTGAAATTTTTTGCGCTTATAATCAATAGAAAATTCCTACAAAACGACTTGTTTTCTGGATTATATTTAAGAGAAAACTTGATTATATATAAATTTTTTTCAACTACATAAGCGTATTGAAATTTCAAATCATTTCAGAAAATATTTATTCAATGTTATTTTAATAAAAAATAACAAAATTTATACGCCCCCGGGTGGGCTCGAACCACCAACCTTTCGGTTAACAGCCGAACGCGCTAACCAATTGCGCCACGGAGGCTTCTATTTTTTTATATTTTTTTCAAAATTCATTAAATATATATTATTTGAAATAAAATTTCTAAACTTCATTATGAAAATCATTTAGAAAATGACAAATTACAATTCAATCATAAACGTTATTCATATCTCAATTAAAGAATGTTACTTGAAATTTTTTGCGCTTATAATCAATAGAAAATTCCTACAAACGACTTGTTTTCTGGATTATATTTAAGAGAAAACTTGATTATATATAAATTTTTTTTCAACTACATAAGCGTATTGAAATTTCAAATCATTTCAGAAAATATTTATTCAATGTTATTTTAATAAAAAATAACAAAATTTATACGCCCCCGGGTGGGCTCGAACCACCAACCTTTCGGTTAACAGCCGAACGCGCTAACCAATTGCGCCACGGAGGCTTCTATTTTTTTATATTTTTTTCAAAATTCATTAAATATATTATTTGAAATAAAATTTCTAAACTTCATTATGAAAATCATTTAGAAAATGACAAATTACAATTCAATCATAAACGTTATTCATATCTCAATTAAAGAATGTTACTTGAAATTTTTTGCGCTTATAATCAATAGAAAATTCCTACAAAACGACTTGTTTTCTGGATTATATTTAAGAGAAAACTTGATTATATATAAATTTTTTTCAACTACATAAGCGTATTGAAATTTCAAATCATTTCAGAAAATATTTATTCAATGTTATTTTAATAAAAAATAACAAAATTTATACGCCCCCGGGTGGGCTCGAACCACCAACCTTTCGGTTAACAGCCGAACGCGCTAACCAATTGCGCCACGGAGGCTTCTATTTTTTTTATTTTTTTCAAAATTCATTAAATATATTATTTGAAATAAAATTTCTAAACTTCATTATGAAAATCATTTAGAAAATGACAAATTACAATTCAATCATAAACGTTATTCATATCTCAATTAAAGAATGTTACTTGAAATTTTTTGCGCTTATAATCAATAGAAAATTCCTACAAAACGACTTGTTTTCTGGATTATATTTAAGAGAAAACTTGATTATATATAAATTTTTTTCAACTACATAAGCGTATTGAAATTTCAAATCATTTCAGAAAATATTTATTCAATGTTATTTTAATAAAAAATAACAAAATTTATACGCCCCCGGGTGGGCTCGAACCACCAACCTTTCGGTTAACAGCCGAACGCGCTAACCAATTGCGCCACGGAGGCTTCTATTTTTTTTTATTTTTTTCAAAATTCATTAAATATATTATTTGAAATAAAATTTCTAAACTTCATTATGAAAATCATTTAGAAAATGACAAATTACAATTCAATCATAAACGTTATTCATATCTCAATTAAAGAATGTTACTTGAAATTTTTTGCGCTTATAATCAATAGAAAATTCCTACAAAACGACTTGTTTTCTGGATTATATTTAAGAGAAAACTTGATTATATATAAATTTTTTTCAACTACATAAGCGTATTGAAATTTCAAATCATTTCAGAAAATATTTATTCAATGTTATTTTAATAAAAAATAACAAAATTTATACGCCCCCGGGTGGGCTCGAACCACCAACCTTTCGGTTAACAGCCGAACGCGCTAACCAATTGCGCCACGGAGGCTTCTATTTTTTTATATTTTTTTCAAAATTCATTAAATATATTATTTGAATAAAATTTCTAAACTTCATTATGAAAATCATTTAGAAAATGACAAATTACAATTCAATCATAAACGTTATTCATATCTCAATTAAAGAATGTTACTTGAAATTTTTTGCGCTTATAATCAATAGAAAATTCCTACAAAACGACTTGTTTTCTGGATTATATTTAAGAGAAAACTTGATTATATATAAATTTTTTTCAACTACATAAGCGTATTGAAATTTCAAATCATTTCAGAAAATATTTATTCAATGTTATTTTAATAAAAAATAACAAAATTTATACGCCCCCGGGTGGGCTCGAACCACCAACCTTTCGGTTAACAGCCGAACGCGCTAACCAATTGCGCCACGGAGGCTTCTATTTTTTTATATTTTTTTCAAAATTCATTAAATATATTATTTGAAATAAAATTTCTAAACTTGATTATGAAAATCATTTAGAAAATGACAAATTACAATTCAATCATAAACGTTATTCATATCTCAATTAAAGAATGTTACTTGAAATTTTTTGCGCTTATAATCAATAGAAAATTCCTACAAAACGACTTGTTTTCTGGATTATATTTAAGAGAAAACTTGATTATATATAAATTTTTTTCAACTACATAAGCGTATTGAAATTTCAAATCATTTCAGAAAATATTTATTCAATGTTATTTTAATAAAAAATAACAAAATTTATACGCCCCCGGGTGGGCTCGAACCACCAACCTTTCGGTTAACAGCCGAACGCGCTAACCAATTGCGCCACGGAGGCTTCTATTTTTTTTATTTTTTTTCAAAATTCATTAAATATATTATTTGAAATAAAATTTCTAAACTTGATTATGAAAATCATTTAGAAAATGACAAATTACAATTCAATCATAAACGTTATTCATATCTCAATTAAAGAATGTTACTTGAAATTTTTTGCGCTTATAATCAATAGAAAATTCCTACAAAACGACTTGTTTTCTGGATTATATTTAAGAGAAAACTTGATTATATATAAATTTTTTTCAACTACATAAGCGTATTGAAATTTCAAATCATTTCAGAAAATATTTATTCAATGTTATTTTAATAAAAAATAACAAAATTTATACGCCCCCGGGTGGGCTCGAACCACCAACCTTTCGGTTAACAGCCGAACGCGCTAACCAATTGCGCCACGGAGGCTTCTATTTTTTTATATTTTTTTCAAAATTCATTAAATATATTATTTGAAATAAAATTTCTAAACTTCATTATGAAACAAATGCACAATTACAATTCAATCATAAACGTTATTCATATCTCAATTAAAGAATGTTACTTGAAATTTTTTGCGCTTATAATCAATAGAAAATTCCTACAAAACGACTTGTTTTCTGGATTATATTTAAGAGAAAACTTGATTATATATAAATTTTTTCAACTACATAAGCGTATTGAAATTTCAAATCATTTCAGAAAATATTTATTCAATGTTATTTTAATAAAAAATAACAAAATTTATACGCCCCCGGGTGGGCTCGAACCACCAACCTTTCGGTTAACAGCCGAACGCGCTAACCAATTGCGCCACGGAGGCTTCTATTTTTTTATATTTTTTTCAAAATTCATTAAATATATTATTTCAAATAAAATTTCTAAACTTGATTATGAAAATCATTTAGAAAATGACAAATTACAATTCAATCATAAACGTTATTCATATCTCAATTAAAGAATGTTACTTGAAATTTTTTGCGCTTATAATCAATAGAAAATTCCTACAAAACGACTTGTTTTCTGGATTATATTTAAGAGAAAACTTGATTATATATAAATTTTTTCAACTACATAAGCGTATTGAAATTTCAAATCATTTCAGAAAATATTTATTCAATGTTATTTTAATAAAAAATAACAAAATTTATACGCCCCCGGGTGGGCTCGAACCACCAACCTTTCGGTTAACAGCCGAACGCGCTAACCAATTGCGCCACGGAGGCTTCTATTTTTTTATATTTTTTCAAAATTCATTAAATATATTATTTCAAATAAAATTTCTAAACTTGATTATGAAAATCATTTAGAAAATGACAAATTACAATTCAATCATAAACGTTATTCATATCTCAATTAAAGAATGTTACTTGAAATTTTTTGCGCTTATAATCAATAGAAAATTCCTACAAAACGACTTGTTTTCTGGATTATATTTAAGAGAAAACTTGATTATATATAAATTTTTTTCAACTACATAAGCGTATTGAAATTTCAAATCATTTCAGAAAATATTTATTCAATGTTATTTTAATAAAAAATAACAAAATTTATACGCCCCCGGGTGGGCTCGAACCACCAACCTTTCGGTTAACAGCCGAACGCGCTAACCAATTGCGCCACGGAGGCTTCTATTTTTTTATATTTTTTTCAAAATTCATTAAATATATTATTTCAAATAAAATTTCTAAACTTGATTATGAAAATCATTTAGAAAATGACAAATTACAATTCAATCATAAACGTTATTCATATCTCAATTAAAGAATGTTACTTGAAATTTTTTGCGCTTATAATCAATAGAAAATTCCTACAAAACGACTTGTTTTCTGGATATATTTAAGAGAAAACTTGATTATATAAAATTTTTTTCAACTACATAAGCGTATTGAAATTTCAAATCATTTCAGAAAAATTTATTCAATGTTATTTTAATAAAAAATAACAAAATTTATACGCCCCCGGGTGGGCTCGAACCACCAACCTTTCGGTTAACAGCCGAACGCGCTAACCAATTGCGCCACGGAGGCTTCTATTTTTTTATATTTTTTTCAAAATTCATTAAATATATTATTTCAAATAAAATTTCTAAACTTGATTATGAAAATCATTTAGAAAATGACAAATTACAATTCAATCATAAACGTTATTCATATCTCAATTAAAGAATGTTACTTGAAATTTTTTGCGCTTATAATCAATAGAAAATTCCTACAAAACGACTTGTTTTCTGGATTATATTTAAGAGAAAACTTGATTATATATAAATTTTTTTCAACTACATAAGCGTATTGAAATTTCAAATCATTTCAGAAAATATTTATTCAATGTTATTTTAATAAAAAATAACAAAATTTATACGCCCCCGGGTGGGCTCGAACCACCAACCTTTCGGTTAACAGCCGAACGCGCTAACCAATTGCGCCACGGAGGCTTCTATTTTTTTATATTTTTTTCAAAATTCATTAAATATATATTATTTCAAATAAAAATTTCTAAACTTGATTATGAAAATCATTTAGAAAATGACAAATTACAATTCAATCATAAACGTTATTCATATCTCAATTAAAGAATTACTTGAAATTTTTTGCGCTTATAATCAATAGAAAATTCCTACAAAACGACTTGTTTTCTGGATTATATTTAAGAGAAAACTTGATTATATATAAATTTTTTTCAACTACATAAGCGTATTGAAATTTCAAATCATTTCAGAAAATATTTATTCAATGTTATTTTAATAAAAAATAACAAAATTTATACGCCCCCGGGTGGGCTCGAACCACCAACCTTTCGGTTAACAGCCGAACGCGCTAACCAATTGCGCCACGGAGGCTTCTATTTTTTATATTTTTTTCAAAATTCATTAAATATATTATTTCAAATAAAATTTCTAAACTTGATTATGAAAATCATTTAGAAAATGACAAATTACAATTCAATCATAAACGTTATTCATATCTCAATTAAAGAATGTTACTTGAAATTTTTTGCGCTTATAATCAATAGAAAATTCCTACAAAACGACTTGTTTTCTGGATTATATTTAAGAGAAAACTTGATTATATATAAATTTTTTTCAACTACATAAGCGTATTGAAATTTCAAATCATTTCAGAAAATATTTATTCAATGTTATTTTAATAAAAAATAACAAAATTTATACGCCCCCGGGTGGGCTCGAACCACCAACCTTTCGGTTAACAGCCGAACGCGCTAACCAATTGCGCCACGGAGGCTTCTATTTTTTTATATTTTTTTCAAAATTCATTAAATATATTATTTCAAATAAAATTTCTAAACTTGATTATGAAAATCATTTAGAAAATGACAAATTACAATTCAATCATAAACGTTATTCATATCTCAATTAAAGAATGTTACTTGAAATTTTTTGCGCTTATAATCAATAGAAAATTCCTACAAAACGACTTGTTTTCTGGATTATATTTAAGAGAAAACTTGATTATATATAAATTTTTTTCAACTACATAAGCGTATTGAAATTTCAAATCATTTCAGAAATATTTATTCAATGTTATTTTAATAAAAAATAACAAAATTTATACGCCCCCGGGTGGGCTCGAACCACCAACCTTTCGGTTAACAGCCGAACGCGCTAACCAATTGCGCCACGGAGGCTTCTATTTTTTTATATTTTTTTCAAAATTCATTAAATATATTATTTCAAATAAAATTTCTAAACTTGATTATGAAAATCATTTAGAAAATGACAAATTACAATTCAATCATAAACGTTATTCATATCTCAATTAAAGAATGTTACTTGAAATTTTTTGCGCTTATAATCAATAGAAATTCCTACAAAACGACTTGTTTTCTGGATTATATTTAAGAGAAAACTTGATTATATATAAATTTTTTTCAACTACATAAGCGTATTGAAATTTCAAATCATTTCAGAAAATATTTATTCAATGTTATTTTATAAAAAATAACAAAATTATTACGCCCCCGGGTGGGCTCGAACCACCAACCTTTCGGTTAACAGCCGAACGCGCTAACCAATTGCGCCACGGAGGCTTCTATTTTTTATTTTTTTCAAAATTCATTAAATATATTATTTCAAATAAATTTCTAAACTTGATTATGAAAATCATTTAGAAAATGACAAATTACAATTCAATCATAAACGTTATTCATATCTCAATTAAAGAATGTTACTTGAAATTTTTTGCGCTTAATCAATAGAAAATTCCTACAAAACGACTTGTT
The DNA here is from genome assembly GCA_018340805.1 of Microvelia longipes. NCBI lineage: Eukaryota > Metazoa > Arthropoda > Insecta > Hemiptera > Veliidae > Microvelia > Microvelia longipes. Next base: position 8,183 of record JACMZG010000672.1, read on the forward strand.
TTCTGGATTATATTTAAGAGAAAACTTGATTATATATAAATTTTTTTCAACTACATAAGCGTATTGAAATTTCAAATCATTTCAGAAAATATTTATTCAATGTTATTTTAATAAAAAATAACAAAATTTATACGCCCCCGGGTGGGCTCGAACCACCAACCTTTCGGTTAACAGCCGAACGCGCTAACCAATTGCGCCACGGAGGCTTCTATTTTTTTATATTTTTTTCAAAATTCATTAAATATATTATTTCAAATAAAATTTCTAAACTTGATTATGAAAATCATTTAGAAAATGACAAATTACAATTCAATCATAAACGTTATTCATATCTCAATTAAAGAATGTTACTTGAAATTTTTTGCGCTTATAATCAATAGAAAATTCCTACAAAACGACTTGTTTTCTGGATTATATTTAAGAGAAAACTTGATTATATATAAATTTTTTCAACTACATAAGCGTATTGAAATTTCAAATCATTTCAGAAAATATTTATTCAATGTTATTTTAATAAAAAATAACAAAATTTATACGCCCCCGGGTGGGCTCGAACCACCAACCTTTCGGTTAACAGCCGAACGCGCTAACCAATTGCGCCACGGAGGCTTCTATTTTTTTATTTTTTTTTCAAAATTCATTAAATATATTATTTCAAATAAAATTTCTAAACTTGATTATGAAAATCATTTAGAAAATGACAAATTACAATTCAATCATAAACGTTATTCATATCTCAATTAAAGAATGTTACTTGAAATTTTTTGCGCTTATAATCAATAGAAAATTCCTACAAAACGACTTGTTTTCTGGATTATATTTAAGAGAAAACTTGATTATATATAAATTTTTTTCAACTACATAAGCGTATTTGAAATTTCAAATCATTTCAGAAAATATTTATTCAATGTTATTTTAATAAAAAATAACAAAATTTATACGCCCCCGGGTGGGCTCGAACCACCAACCTTTCGGTTAACAGCCGAACGCGCTAACCAATTGCGCCACGGAGGCTTCTATTTTTTTATATTTTTTCAAAATTCATTAAATATATTATTTCAAATAAAATTTCTAAACTTGATTATGAAAATCATTTAGAAAATGAACAAATTACAATTCAATCATAAACGTTATTCATATCTCAATTAAAGAATGTTACTTGAAATTTTTTGCGCTTATAATCAATAGAAAATTCCTACAAAACGACTTGTTTTCTGGATTATATTTAAGAGAAAACTTGATTATATATAAATTTTTTTCAACTACATAAGCGTATTGAAATTTCAAATCATTTCAGAAAATATTTATTCAATGTTATTTTAATAAAAAATAACAAAATTTATACGCCCCCGGGTGGGCTCGAACCACCAACCTTTCGGTTAACAGCCGAACGCGCTAACCAATTGCGCCACGGAGGCTTCTATTTTTTTATATTTTTTCAAAATTCATTAAATATATTATTTCAAATAAAATTTCTAAACTTGATTATGAAAATCATTTAGAAAATGACAAATTACAATTCAATCATAAACGTTATTCATATCTCAATTAAAGAATGTTACTTGAAATTTTTTGCGCTTATAATCAATAGAAAATTCCTACAAAACGACTTGTTTTCTGGATTATATTTAAGAGAAAACTTGATTATATATAAATTTTTTTCAACTACATAAGCGTATTGAAATTTCAAATCATTTCAGAAAATATTTATTCAAATGTTATTTTAATAAAAAATAACAAAATTTATACGCCCCCGGGTGGGCTCGAACCACCAACCTTTCGGTTAACAGCCGAACGCGCTAACCAATTGCGCCACGGAGGCTTCTATTTTTTTATATTTTTTTCAAAATTCATTAAATATATTATTTCAAATAAAATTTCTAAACTTGATTATGAAAATCATTTAGAAAATGACAAATTACAATTCAATCATAAACGTTATTCATATCTCAATTAAAGAATGTTACTTGAAATTTTTTGCGCTTATAATCAATAGAAAATTCCTACAAAACGACTTGTTTTCTGGATTATATTTAAGAGAAAACTTGATTATATATAAATTTTTTTCAACTACATAAGCGTATTGAAATTTCAAATCATTTCAGAAAATTTATTCAATGTTATTTTAATAAAAAATAACAAAATTTATACGCCCCCGGGTGGGCTCGAACCACCAACCTTTCGGTTAACAGCCGAACGCGCTAACCAATTGCGCCACGGAGGCTTCTATTTTTTTATATTTTTTTTCAAAATTCATTAAATATATTATTTCAAATAAAATTTCTAAACTTGATTATGAAAATCATTTAGAAAATGACAAATTACAATTCAATCATAAACGTTATTCATATCTCAATTAAAGAATGTTACTTGAAATTTTTTGCGCTTATAATCAATAGAAAATTCCTACAAAACGACTTGTTTTCTGGATTATATTTAAGAGAAAACTTGATTATATATAAATTTTTTTCAACTACATAAGCGTATTGAAATTTCAAATCATTTCAGAAAATATTTATTCAATGTTATTTTAATAAAAAATAACAAAATTTATACGCCCCCGGGTGGGCTCGAACCACCAACCTTTCGGTTAACAGCCGAACGCGCTAACCAATTGCGCCACGGAGGCTTCTATTTTTTTATATTTTTTTCAAAATTCATTAAATATATTATTTCAAATAAAATTTCTAAACTTGATTATGAAAATCATTTAGAAAATGACAAATTACAATTCAATCATAAACGTTATTCATATCTCAATTAAAGAATGTTACTTGAAATTTTTTTGCGCTTATAATCAATAGAAAATTCCTACAAAACGACTTGTTTTCTGGATTATATTTAAGAGAAAACTTGATTATATATAAATTTTTTTCAACTACATAAGCGTATTGAAATTTCAAATCATTTCAGAAAATATTTATTCAATGTTATTTTAATAAAAAATAACAAAATTTATACGCCCCCGGGTGGGCTCGAACCACCAACCTTTCGGTTAACAGCCGAACGCGCTAACCAATTGCGCCACGGAGGCTTCTATTTTTTTATATTTTTTTCAAAATTCATTAAATATATTATTTCAAATAAAATTTCTAAACTTGATTATGAAAATCATTTAGAAAATGACAAATTACAATTCAATCATAAACGTTATTCATATCTCAATTAAAGAATGTTACTTGAAATTTTTTTGCGCTTATAATCAATAGAAAATTCCTACAAAACGACTTGTTTTCTGGATTATATTTAAGAGAAAACTTGATTATATAAAATTTTTTTCAACTACATAAGCGTATTGAAATTTCAAATCATTTCAGAAAATATTATTCAATGTTATTTTAATAAAAAACAAAAAATTTATACGCCCCCGGGTGGGCTCGAACCACCAACCTTTCGGTTAACAGCCGAACGCGCTAACCAATTGCGCCACGGAGGCTTCTATTTTTTTATATTTTTTTCAAAATTCATTAAATATATTATTTCAAATAAAATTTCTAAACTTGATTATGAAAATCATTTAGAAAATGACAAATTACAATTCAATCATAAACGTTATTCATATCTCAATTAAAGAATGTTACTTGAAATTTTTTGCGCTTATAATCAATAGAAAATTCCTACAAACGACTTGTTTTCTGGATTATATTTAAGAGAAAACTTGATTATATATAAATTTTTTTCAACTACATAAGCGTATTGAAATTTCAAATCATTTCAGAAAATATTTATTCAATGTTATTTTAATAAAAAATAACAAAATTTATACGCCCCCGGGTGGGCTCGAACCACCAACCTTTCGGTTAACAGCCGAACGCGCTAACCAATTGCGCCACGGAGGCTTCTATTTTTTTATATTTTTTTCAAAATTCATTAAATATATTATTTCAAATAAAATTTCTAAACTTGATTATGAAAATCATTTAGAAAATAACAAATTACAATTCAATCATAAACGTTATTCATATCTCAATTAAAGAATGTTACTTGAAATTTTTTGCGCTTATAATCAATAGAAAATTCCTACAAAACGACTTGTTTTCTGGATTATATTTAAGAGAAAACTTGATTATATATAAATTTTTTTCAACTACATAAGCGTATTGAAATTTCAAATCATTTCAGAAAATATTTATTCAATGTTATTTTAATAAAAAATAACAAAATTTATACGCCCCCGGGTGGGCTCGAACCACCAACCTTTCGGTTAACAGCCGAACGCGCTAACCAATTGCGCCACGGAGGCTTCTATTTTTTATATTTTTTTCAAAATTCATTAAATATATTATTTCAAATAAAATTTCTAAACTTGATTATGAAAATCATTTAGAAAATGACAAATTACAATTCAATCATAAACGTTATTCATATCTCAATTAAAGAATGTTACTTGAAATTTTTTGCGCTTATAATCAATAGAAAATTCCTACAAAACGACTTGTTTTCTGGATTATATTTAAGAGAAAACTTGATTATATATAAATTTTTTTCAACTACATAAGCGTATTGAAATTTCAAATCATTTCAGAAAATATTTATTCAATGTTATTTTAATAAAAAATAACAAAATTTATACGCCCCCGGGTGGGCTCGAACCACCAACCTTTCGGTTAACAGCCGAACGCGCTAACCAATTGCGCCACGGAGGCTTCTATTTTTTTATATTTTTTTCAAAATTCATTAAATATATTATTTCAAATAAAATTTCTAAACTTGATTATGAAAATCATTTAGAAAATGACAAATTACAATTCAATCATAAACGTTATTCATATCTCAATTAAAGAATGTTACTTGAAATTTTTTGCGCTTATAATCAATAGAAAATTCCTACAAAACGACTTGTTTTCTGGATTATATTTAAGAGAAAACTTGATTATATATAAATTTTTTTCAACTACATAAGCGTATTGAAATTTCAAATCATTTCAGAAAATATTTATTCAATGTTATTTTAATAAAAAATAACAAAATTTATACGCCCCCGGGTGGGCTCGAACCACCAACCTTTCGGTTAACAGCCGAACGCGCTAACCAATTGCGCCACGGAGGCTTCTATTTTTTTATATTTTTTTCAAAATTCATTAAATATATTATTTCAAATAAAATTTCTAAACTTGATTATGAAAATCATTTAGAAAATGACAAATTACAATTCAATCATAAACGTTATTCATATCTCAATTAAAGAATGTTACTTGAAATTTTTTGCGCTTATAATCAATAGAAAATTCCTACAAAACGACTTGTTTTCTGGATTATATTTAAGAGAAAACTTGATTATATATAAATTTTTTTCAACTACATAAGCGTATTGAAATTTCAAATCATTTCAGAAAATATTTATTCAATGTTATTTTAATAAAAAATAACAAAATTTATACGCCCCCGGGTGGGCTCGAACCACCAACCTTTCGGTTAACAGCCGAACGCGCTAACCAATTGCGCCACGGAGGCTTCTATTTTTTTTATATTTTTTCAAAATTCATTAAATATATTATTTCAAATAAAATTTCTAAACTTGATTATGAAATCATTTAGAAAATGACAAATTACAATTCAATCATAAACGTTATTCATATCTCAATTAAAGAATGTTACTTGAAATTTTTTGCGCTTAAATCAATAGAAAATTCCTACAAAACGACTTGTTTTCTGGATTATATTTAAGAGAAAACTTGATTATATATAAATTTTTTTCAACTACATAAGCGTATTGAAATTTCAAATCATTTCAGAAAATATTTATTCAATGTTATTTTAATAAAAAATAACAAAATTTATACGCCCCCGGGTGGGCTCGAACCACCAACCTTTCGGTTAACAGCCGAACGCGCTAACCAATTGCGCCACGGAGGCTTCTATTTTTTATATTTTTTTCAAAATTCATTAAATATATTATTTCAAATAAAATTTCTAAACTTGATTATGAAAATCATTTAGAAAATGACAAATTACAATTCAATCATAAACGTTATTCATATCTCAATTAAAGAATGTTACTTGAAATTTTTTGCGCTTATAATCAATAGAAAATTCCTACAAAACGACTTGTTTTCTGGATTATATTTAAGAGAAACTTGATTATATATAAATTTTTTTCAACTACATAAGCGTATTGAAATTTCAAATCATTTCAGAAAATATTTATTCAATGTTATTTTAATAAAAATAACAAAATTTATACGCCCCCGGGTGGGCTCGAACCACCAACCTTTCGGTTAACAGCCGAACGCGCTAACCAATTGCGCCACGGAGGCTTCTATTTTTTTATATTTTTTTCAAAATTCATTAAATATATTATTTCAAATAAAATTTCTAAACTTGATTATGAAAATCATTTAGAAAATGACAAATTACAATTCAATCATAAACGTTATTCATATCTCAATTAAAGAATGTTACTTGAAATTTTTTGCGCTTATAATCAATAGAAAATTCCTACAAAACGACTTGTTTTCTGGATTATATTTAAGAGAAAACTTGATTATATATAAATTTTTTTCAACTACATAAGCGTATTGAAATTTCAAATCATTTCAGAAAATATTTATTCAATGTTATTTTAATAAAAAATAACAAAATTTATACGCCCCCGGGTGGGCTCGAACCACAACCTTTCGGTTAACAGCCGAACGCGCTAACCAATTGCGCCACGGAGGCTTCTATTTTTTTATATTTTTTTCAAAATTCATTAAATATATTATTTCAAATAAAATTTCTAAACTTGATTATGAAAATCATTTAGAAAATAACAAATTACAATTCAATCATAAACGTTATTCATATCTCAATTAAAGAATGTTACTTGAAATTTTTTGCGCTTATAATCAATAGAAAATTCCTACAAAACGACTTGTTTTCTGGATTATATTTAAGAGAAAACTTGATTATATATAAATTTTTTTCAACTACATAAGCGTATTGAAATTTCAAATCATTTCAGAAAATATTTATTCAATGTTATTTTAATAAAAAATAACAAAATTTATACGCCCCGGGTGGGCTCGAACCACCAACCTTTCGGTTAACAGCCGAACGCGCTAACCAATTGCGCCACGGAGGCTTCTATTTTTTTATATTTTTTTCAAAATTCATTAAATATATTATTTCAAATAAAATTTCTAAACTTGATTATGAAAATTTAGAAAATGACAAATTACAATTCAATCATAAACGTTATTCATATCTCAATTAAAGAATGTTACTTGAAATTTTTTGCGCTTATAATCAATAGAAAATTCCTACAAAACGACTTTTTTCTGGATTATATTTAAGAGAAAACTTGATTATATATAAATTTTTTTCAACTACATAAGCGTATTGAAATTTCAAATCATTTCAGAAAATATTTATTCAATGTTATTTTAATAAAAAATAACAAAATTTATACGCCCCCGGGTGGGCTCGAACCACCAACCTTTCGGTTAACAGCCGAACGCGCTAACCAATTGCGCCACGGAGGCTTCTATTTTTTTATTTTTTTCAAAATTCATTAAATATATTATTTCAAATAAAATTTCTAAACTTGATTATGAAAATCATTTAGAAAATGACAAATTACAATTCAATCATAAACGTTATTCATATCTCAATTAAAGAATGTTACTTGAAATTTTTTG
>JACMZG010000673.1:0-15798 GCA_018340805.1 Microvelia longipes
AACATTAGAGAAATAAGCGATTTCCATCAAGAATTGTAGAAGCCATCGGCAGATTTGTTTCAATCTATTTCCTAACATGTTCAGCAATATAACAGTGTTATTTCATGCATTTTAGCAGTGGGAAACACGAGAAAACTTCGGTTTTCTACTTTAGATTCGTTCCAGACATATTGCATAAGTTGTACTTTGTGTGATTTACTGTGGTTCTCTGATCGAAATCCAGTTATTAAAATAGTGATTTTCATGCTTATTTTGATCATTTTAAGCACTTAAATACGCTTTAAACAATAACATTAGAGAAATAAGCGATTTCCATCAAGAATTGTAGAAGCCATCGGCAGATTTGTTTCAATCTATTTCCTAACATGTTCAGCAATATAACAGTGTTATTTCATGCATTTTAGCAGTGGGAAACACGAGAAAACTTCGGTTTTCTACTTTAGATTCGTTCCAGACATATTGCATAAGTTGTACTTTGTGTGATTTACTGTGGTTCTCTGATCGAAATCCAGTTATTAAAATAGTGATTTTCATGCTTATTTTGATCATTTTAAGCACTTAAATACGCTTTAAACAATAACATTAGAGAAATAAGCGATTTCCATCAAGAATTGTAGAAGCCATCGGCAGATTTGTTTCAATCTATTTCCTAACATGTTCAGCAATATAACAGTGTTATTTCATGCATTTTAGCAGTGGGAAACACGAGAAAACTTCGGTTTTCTACTTTAGATTCGTTCCAGACATATTGCATAAGTTGTACTTTGTGTGATTTACTGTGGTTCTCTGATCGAAATCCAGTTATTAAAATAGTGATTTTCATGCTTATTTTGATCATTTTAAGCACTTAAATACGCTTTAAACAATAACATTAGAGAAATAAGCGATTTCCATCAAGAATTGTAGAAGCCATCGGCAGATTTGTTTCAATCTATTTCCTAACATGTTCAGCAATATAACAGTGTTATTTCATGCATTTTAGCAGTGGGAAACACGAGAAAACTTCGGTTTTACTTTAGATTCGTTCCAGACATATTGCATAAGTTGTACTTTGTGTGATTTACTGTGGTTCTCTGATCGAAATCCAGTTATTAAAATAGTGATTTTCATGCTTATTTTGATCATTTTAAGCACTTAAATACGCTTTAAACAATAACATTAGAGAAATAAGCGATTTCCATCAAGAATTGTAGAAGCCATCGGCAGATTTGTTTCAATCTATTTCCTAACATGTTCAGCAATATAACAGTGTTATTTCATGCATTTTAGCAGTGGGAAACACGAGAAAACTTCGGTTTTCTACTTTAGATTCGTTCCAGACATATTGCATAAGTTGTACTTTGTGTGATTTACTGTGGTTCTCTGATCGAAATCCAGTTATTAAAATAGTGATTTTCATGCTTATTTTGATCATTTTAAGCACTTAAATACGCTTTAAACAATAACATTAGAGAAATAAGCGATTTCCATCAAGAATTGTAGAAGCCATCGGCAGATTTGTTTCAATCTATTTCCTAACATGTTCAGCAATATAACAGTGTTATTTCATGCATTTTAGCAGTGGGAAACACGAGAAAACTTCGGTTTTCTACTTTAGATTCGTTCCAGACATATTGCATAAGTTGTACTTTGTGTGATTTACTGTGGTTCTCTGATCGAAATCCAGTTATTAAAATAGTGATTTTCATGCTTATTTTGATCATTTTAAGCACTTAAATACGCTTTAAACAATAACATTAGAGAAATAAGCGATTTCCATCAAGAATTGTAGAAGCCATCGGCAGATTTGTTTCAATCTATTTCCTAACATGTTCAGCAATATAACAGTGTTATTTCATGCATTTTAGCAGTGGGAAACACGAGAAAACTTCGGTTTTACTTTAGATTCGTTCCAGACATATTGCATAAGTTGTACTTTGTGTGATTTACTGTGGTTTCTGATCGAAATCCAGTTATTAAAATAGTGATTTTCATGCTTATTTTGATCATTTTAAGCACTTAAATACGCTTTAAACAATAACATTAGAGAAATAAGCGATTTCCATCAAGAATTGTAGAAGCCATCGGCAGATTTGTTTCAATCTATTTCCTAACATGTTCAGCAATATAACAGTGTTATTTCATGCATTTTAGCAGTGGGAAACACGAGAAAACTTCGGTTTTCTACTTTAGATTCGTTCCAGACATATTGCATAAGTTGTACTTTGTGTGATTTACTGTGGTTCTGATCGAAATCCAGTTATTAAAATAGTGATTTTCATGCTTATTTTGATCATTTTAAGCACTTAAATACGCTTTAAACAATAACATTAGAGAAATAAGCGATTTCCATCAAGAATTGTAGAAGCCATCGGCAGATTTGTTTCAATCTATTTCCTAACATGTTCAGCAATATAACAGTGTTATTTCATGCATTTTAGCAGTGGGAAACACGAGAAAACTTCGGTTTTCTACTTTAGATTCGTTCCAGACATATTGCATAAGTTGTACTTTGTGTGATTTACTGTGGTTCTCTGATCGAAATCCAGTTATTAAAATAGTGATTTTCATGCTTATTTTGATCATTTTAAGCACTTAAATACGCTTTAAACAATAACATTAGAGAAATAAGCGATTTCCATCAAGAATTGTAGAAGCCATCGGCAGATTTGTTTCAATCTATTTCCTAACATGTTCAGCAATATAACAGTGTTATTTCATGCATTTTAGCAGTGGGAAACACGAGAAAACTTCGGTTTTCTACTTTAGATTCGTTCCAGACATATTGCATAAGTTGTACTTTGTGTGATTTACTGTGGTTCTCTGATCGAAATCCAGTTATTAAAATAGTGATTTTCATGCTTATTTTGATCATTTTAAGCACTTAAATACGCTTTAAACAATAACATTAGAGAAATAAGCGATTTCCATCAAGAATTGTAGAAGCCATCGGCAGATTTGTTTCAATCTATTCCTAACATGTTCAGCAATATAACAGTGTTATTTCATGCATTTTAGCAGTGGGAAACACGAGAAAACTTCGGTTTTCTACTTTAGATTCGTTCCAGACATATTGCATAAGTTGTACTTTGTGTGATTTACTGTGGTTCTCTGATCGAAATCCAGTTATTAAAATAGTGATTTTCATGCTTATTTTGATCATTTTAAGCACTTAAATACGCTTTAAACAATAACATTAGAGAAATAAGCGATTTCCATCAAGAATTGTAGAAGCCATCGGCAGATTTGTTTCAATCTATTTCCTAACATGTTCAGCAATATAACAGTGTTATTTCATGCATTTTAGCAGTGGGAAACACGAGAAAACTTCGGTTTTCTACTTTAGATTCGTTCCAGACATATTGCATAAGTTGTACTTTGTGTGATTTACTGTGGTTCTCTGATCGAAATCCAGTTATTAAAATAGTGATTTTCATGCTTATTTTGATCATTTTAAGCACTTAAATACGCTTTAAACAATAACATTAGAGAAATAAGCGATTTCCATCAAGAATTGTAGAAGCCATCGGCAGATTTGTTTCAATCTATTTCCTAACATGTTCAGCAATATAAACAGTGTTATTTCATGCATTTTAGCAGTGGGAAACACGAGAAAACTTCGGTTTTCTACTTTAGATTCGTTCCAGACATATTGCATAAGTTGTACTTTGTGTGATTTACTGTGGTTCTCTGATCGAAATCCAGTTATTAAAATAGTGATTTTCATGCTTATTTTGATCATTTTAAGCACTTAAATACGCTTTAAACAATAACATTAGAGAAATAAGCGATTTCCATCAAGAATTGTAGAAGCCATCGGCAGATTTGTTTCAATCTATTTCCTAACATGTTCAGCAATATAACAGTGTTATTCATGCATTTTAGCAGTGGGAAACACGAGAAAACTTCGGTTTTCTACTTTAGATTCGTTCCAGACATATTGCATAAGTTGTACTTTGTGTGATTTACTGTGGTTCTCTGATCGAAATCCAGTTATTAAAATAGTGATTTTCATGCTTATTTTGATCATTTAAGCACTTAAATACGCTTTAAACAATAACATTAGAGAAATAAGCGATTTCCATCAAGAATTGTAGAAGCCATCGGCAGATTTGTTTCAATCTATTTCCTAACATGTTCAGCAATATAACAGTGTTATTTCATGCATTTTAGCAGTGGGAAACACGAGAAAACTTCGGTTTTCTACTTTAGATTCGTTCCAGACATATTGCATAAGTTGTACTTTGTGTGATTTACTGTGGTTCTCTGATCGAAATCCAGTTATTAAAATAGTGATTTTCATGCTTATTTTGATCATTTTAAGCACTTAAATACGCTTTAAACAATAACATTAGAGAAATAAGCGATTTCCATCAAGAATTGTAGAAGCCATCGGCAGATTTGTTTCAATCTATTTCCTAACATGTTCAGCAATATAACAGTGTTATTTCATGCATTTTAGCAGTGGGAAACACGAGAAAACTTCGGTTTTCTACTTTAGATTCGTTCCAGACATATTGCATAAGTTGTACTTTGTGTGATTTACAGAGAAATAAGCGATTTCCATCAAGAATTGTAGAAGCCATCGGCAGATTTGTTTCAATCTATTTCCTAACATGTTCAGCAATATAACAGTGTTATTTCATGCATTTTAGCAGTGGGAAACACGAGAAAACTTCGGTTTTCTACTTTAGATTCGTTCCAGACATATTGCATAAGTTGTACTTTGTGTGATTTACTGTGGTTCTCTGATCGAAATCCAGTTATTAAAATAGTGATTTTCATGCTATTTTGATCATTTTAAGCTTTAAATACGCTTTAAACAATAACATTAGAGAAATAAGCGATTTCCATCAAGAATTGTAGAAGCCATCGGCAGATTTGTTTCAATCTATTTCCTAACATGTTCAGCAATATAACAGTGTTATTTCATGCATTTTAGCAGTGGGAAACACGAGAAAACTTCGGTTTTCTACTTTAGATTCGTTCCAGACATATTGCATAAGTTGTACTTTGTGTGATTTACTGTGGTTCTCTGATCGAAATCCAGTTATTAAAATAGTGATTTTCATGCTTATTTTGATCATTTTTTAAGCACTTAAATACGCTTTAAACAATAACATTAGAGAAATAAGCGATTTCCATCAAGAATTGTAGAAGCCATCGGCAGATTTGTTTCAATCTATTTCCTAACATGTTCAGCAATATAACAGTGTTATTTCATGCATTTTAGCAGTGGGAAACACGAGAAAACTTCGGTTTTCTACTTTAGATTCGTTCCAGACATATTGCATAAGTTGTACTTTGTGTGATTTACTGTGGTTCTCTGATCGAAATCCAGTTATTAAAATAGTGATTTTCATGCTTATTTTGATCATTTTAAGCACTTAAATACGCTTTAAACAATAACATTAGAGAAATAAGCGATTTCCATCAAGAATTGTAGAAGCCATCGGCAGATTTGTTTCAATCTATTTCCTAACATGTTCAGCAATATAACAGTGTTATTTCATGCATTTTAGCAGTGGGAAACACGAGAAAACTTCGGTTTTCTACTTTAGATTCGTTCCAGACATATTGCATAAGTTGTACTTTGTGTGATTTACTGTGGTTCTCTGATCGAAATCCAGTTATTAAAATAGTGATTTTCATGCTTATTTTGATCATTTTAAGCACTTAAATACGCTTTAAACAATAACATTAGAGAAATAAGCGATTTCCATCAAGAATTGTAGAAGCCATCGGCAGATTTGTTTCAATCTATTTCCTAACATGTTCAGCAATATAACAGTGTTTTTCATGCATTTTAGCAGTGGGAAACACGAGAAAACTTCGGTTTTCTACTTTAGATTCGTTCCAGACATATTGCATAAGTTGTACTTTGTGTGATTTACTGTGGTTCTCTGATCGAAATCCAGTTATTAAAATAGTGATTTTCATGCTTATTTTGATCATTTTAAGCACTTAAATACGCTTTAAACAATAACATTAGAGAAATAAGCGATTTCCATCAAGAATTGTAGAAGCCATCGGCAGATTTGTTTCAATCTATTTCCTAACATGTTCAGCAATATAACAGTGTTATTTCATGCATTTTAGCAGTGGGAAACACGAGAAAACTTCGGTTTTTACTTTAGATTCGTTCCAGACATATTGCATAAGTTGTACTTTGTGATTTACTGTGGTTCTCTGATCGAAATCCAGTTATTAAAATAGTGATTTTCATGCTTATTTTGATCATTTTAAGCACTTAAATACGCTTTAAACAATAACATTAGAGAAATAAGCGATTTCCATCAAGAATTGTAGAAGCCATCGGCAGATTTGTTTCAATCTATTTCCTAACATGTTCAGCAATATAACAGTGTTATTTCATGCATTTTAGCAGTGGGAAACACGAGAAAACTTCGGTTTTCTACTTTAGATTCGTTCCAGACATATTGCATAAGTTGTACTTTGTGTGATTTACTGTGGTTCTCTGATCGAAATCCAGTTATTAAAATAGTGATTTTCATGCTTATTTTGATCATTTAAAGCTTAAATACGCTTTAAACAATAACATTAGAGAAATAAGCGATTTCCATCAAGAATTGTAGAAGCCATCGGCAGATTTGTTTCAATCTATTTCCTAACATGTTCAGCAATATAACAGTGTTATTTCATGCATTTTAGCAGTGGGAAACACGAGAAACTTCGGTTTTCTACTTTAGATTCGTTCCAGACATATTGCATAAGTTGTACTTTGTGTGATTTACTGTGGTTCTCTGATCGAAATCCAGTTATTAAAATAGTGATTTTCATGCTTATTTTGATCATTTTAAGCACTTAAATACGCTTTAAAACAATAACATTAGAGAAATAAGCGATTTCCATCAAGAATTGTAGAAGCCATCGGCAGATTTGTTTCAATCTATTTCCTAACATGTTCAGCAATATAACAGTGTTATTTCATGCATTTTAGCAGTGGGAAACACGAGAAAACTTCGGTTTTCTACTTTAGATTCGTTCCAGACATATTGCATAAGTTGTACTTTGTGTGATTTACTGTGGTTCTCTGATCGAAATCCAGTTATTAAAATAGTGATTTTCATGCTTATTTTGATCATTTTAAGCACTTAAATACGCTTTAAACAATAACATTAGAGAAATAAGCGATTTCCATCAAGAATTGTAGAAGCCATCGGCAGATTTGTTTCAATCTATTTCCTAACATGTTCAGCAATATAACAGTGTTATTTCATGCATTTTAGTGGAAACACGAGAAAACTTCGGTTTTCTACTTTAGATTCGTTCCAGACATATATGCATAAGTACTTTGTGTGATTTACTGTGGTTCTCTGATCGAAATCCAGTTATTAAAATAGTGATTTTCATGCTTATTTTGATCATTTTAAGCACTTAAATACGCTTTAAACAATAACATTAGAGAAATAAGCGATTTCCATCAAGAATTGTAGAAGCCATCGGCAGATTTGTTTCAATCTATTTCCTAACATGTTCAGCAATATAACAGTGTTATTTCATGCATTTTAGCAGTGGGAAACACGAGAAAACTTCGGTTTTCTACTTTAGATTCGTTCCAGACATATTGCATAAGTTGTACTTTGTGTGATTTACTGTGGTTCTCTGATCGAAATCCAGTTATTAAAATAGTGATTTTCATGCTTATTTTGATCATTTTAAGCACTTAAATACGCTTTAAACAATAACATTAGAGAAATAAGCGATTTCCATCAAGAATTGTAGAAGCCATCGGCAGATTTGTTTCAATCTATTTCCTAACATGTTCAGCAATATAACAGTGTTATTTCATGCATTTTAGCAGTGGGAAACACGAGAAAACTTCGGTTTTCTACTTTAGATTCGTTCCAGACATATTGCATAAGTTGTACTTTGTGTGATTTACTGTGGTTCTCTGATCGAAATCCAGTTATTAAAATAGTGATTTTCATGCTTATTTTGATCATTTTAAGCACTTAAATACGCTTTAAACAATAACATTAGAGAAATAAGCGATTTCCATCAAGAATTGTAGAAGCCATCGGCAGATTTGTTTCAATCTATTTCCTAACATGTTCAGCAATATAACAGTGTTATTTCATGCATTTTAGCAGTGGGAAACACGAGAAAACTTCGGTTTTCTACTTTAGATTCGTTCCAGACATATTGCATAAGTTGTACTTTGTGTGATTTACTGTGGTTCTCTGATCGAAATCCAGTTATTAAAATAGTGATTTTCATGCTTATTTTGATCATTTTAAGCACTTAAATACGCTTTAAACAATAACATTAGAGAAATAAGCGATTTCCATCAAGAATTGTAGAAGCCATCGGCAGATTTGTTTCAATCTATTTCCTAACATGTTCAGCAATATAACAGTGTTATTTCATGCATTTTAGCAGTGGGAAACACGAGAAAACTTCGGTTTTCTACTTTAGATTCGTTCCAGACATATTGCATAAGTTGTACTTTGTGTGATTTACTGTGGTTCTCTGATCGAAATCCAGTTATTAAAATAGTGATTTTCATGCTTATTTTGATTTTAAAGCTTAAATACGCTTTAAACAATAACATTAGAGAAATAAGCGATTTCCATCAAGAATTGTAGAAGCCATCGGCAGATTTGTTTCAATCTATTTCCTAACATGTTCAGCAATATAACAGTGTTATTTCATGCATTTTAGCAGTGGGAAACACGAGAAAACTTCGGTTTTCTACTTTAGATTCGTTCCAGACATTGCATAAGTTGTACTTTGTGTGATTTACTGTGGTTCTCTGATCGAAATCCAGTTATTAAAATAGTGATTTTCATGCTTATTTTGATCATTTTAAGCACTTAAATACGCTTTAAACAATAACATTAGAGAAATAAGCGATTTCCATCAAGAATTGTAGAAGCCATCGGCAGATTTGTTTCAATCTATTTCCTAACATGTTCAGCAATATAACAGTGTTATTTCATGCATTTTAGCAGTGGGAAACACGAGAAAACTTCGGTTTTCTACTTTAGATTCGTTCCAGACATATTGCATAAGTTGTACTTTGTGTGATTTACTGTGGTTCTCTGATCGAAATCCAGTTATTAAAATAGTGATTTTCATGCTTATTTTGATCATTTTAAGCACTTAAATACGCTTTAAACAATAACATTAGAGAAATAAGCGATTTCCATCAAGAATTGTAGAAGCCATCGGCAGATTTGTTTCAATCTATTTCCTAACATGTTCAGCAATATAACAGTGTTATTTCATGCATTTTAGCAGTGGGAAACACGAGAAAACTTCGGTTTTCTACTTTAGATTCGTTCCAGACATATTGCATAAGTTGTACTTTGTGTGATTTACTGTGGTTCTCTGATCGAAATCCAGTTATTAAAATAGTGATTTTCATGCTTATTTTGATCATTTTAAGCACTTAAATACGCTTTAAACAATAACATTAGAGAAATAAGCGATTTCCATCAAGAATTGTAGAAGCCATCGGCAGATTTGTTTCAATCTATTTCCTAACATGTTCAGCAATATAACAGTGTTATTTCATGCATTTTAGCAGTGGGAAACACGAGAAAACTTCGGTTTTCTACTTTAGATTCGTTCCAGACATATTGCATAAGTTGTACTTTGTGTGATTTACTGTGGTTCTCTGATCGAAATCCAGTTATTAAAATAGTGATTTTCATGCTTATTTTGATCATTTTAAGCACTTAAATACGCTTTAAACAATAACATTAGAGAAATAAGCGATTTCCATCAAGAATTGTAGAAGCCATCGGCAGATTTGTTTCAATCTATTTCCTAACATGTTCAGCAATATAACAGTGTTATTTCATGCATTTTAGCAGTGGGAAACACGAGAAAACTTCGGTTTTCTACTTAGATTCGTTCCAGACATATTGCATAAGTTGTACTTTGTGTGATTTACTGTGGTTCTCTGATCGAAATCCAGTTATTAAAATAGTGATTTTCATGCTTATTTTGATCATTTTAAGCACTTAAATACGCTTTAAACAATAACATTAGAGAAATAAGCGATTTCCATCAAGAATTGTAGAAGCCATCGGCAGATTTGTTTCAATCTATTTCCTAACATGTTCAGCAATATAACAGTGTTATTTCATGCATTTTAGCAGTGGGAAACACGAGAAAACTTCGGTTTTCTACTTTAGATTCGTTCCAGACATATTGCATAAGTTGTACTTTGTGTGATTTACTGTGGTTCTCTGATCGAAATCCAGTTATTAAAATAGTGATTTTCATGCTTATTTTGATCATTTTAAGCACTTAAATACGCTTTAAACAATAACATTAGAGAAATAAGCGATTTCCATCAAGAATTGTAGAAGCCATCGGCAGATTTGTTTCAATCTATTTCCTAACATGTTCAGCAATATAACAGTGTTATTTCATGCATTTTAGCAGTGGGAAACACGAGAAAACTTCGGTTTTCTACTTAGATTCGTTCCAGACATATTGCATAAGTTGTACTTTGTGTGATTTACTGTGGTTCTCTGATCGAAATCCAGTTATTAAAATAGTGATTTTCATGCTTATTTTGATCATTTTAAGCACTTAAATACGCTTTAAACAATAACATTAGAGAAATAAGCGATTTCCATCAAGAATTGTAGAAGCCATCGGCAGATTTGTTTCAATCTATTTCCTAACATGTTCAGCAATATAACAGTGTTATTTCATGCATTTTAGCAGTGGGAAACACGAGAAAACTTCGGTTTTCTACTTTAGATTCGTTCCAGACATATTGCATAAGTTGTACTTTGTGTGATTTACTGTGGTTCTCTGATCGAAATCCAGTTATTAAAATAGTGATTTTCATTTTTATTTTGATCATTTTAAGCACTTAAATACGCTTTAAACAATAACATTAGAGAAATAAGCGATTTCCATCAAGAATTGTAGAAGCCATCGGCAGATTTGTTTCAATCTATTTCCTAACATGTTCAGCAATATAACAGTGTTATTTCATGCATTTTAGCAGTGGGAAACACGAGAAAACTTCGGTTTTCTACTTTAGATTCGTTCCAGACATATTGCATAAGTTGTACTTTGTGTGATTTACTGTGGTTCTCTGATCGAAATCCAGTTATTAAAATAGTGATTTTCATGCTTTTTGATCATTTTAAGCACTTAAATACGCTTTAAACAATAACATTAGAGAAATAAGCGATTTCCATCAAGAATTGTAGAAGCCATCGGCAGATTTGTTTCAATCTATTTCCTAACATGTTCAGCAATATAACAGTGTTATTTCATGCATTTTAGCAGTGGGAAACACGAGAAAACTTCGGTTTTCTACTTTAGATTCGTTCCAGACATATTGCATAAGTTGTACTTTGTGTGATTTACTGTGGTTCTCTGATCGAAATCCAGTTATTAAAATAGTGATTTTCATGCTTATTTTGATCATTTTAAGCACTTAAATACGCTTTAAACAATAACATTAGAGAAATAAGCGATTTCCATCAAGAATTGTAGAAGCCATCGGCAGATTTGTTTCAATCTATTTCCTAACATGTTCAGCAATATAACAGTGTTATTTCATGCATTTTAGCAGTGGGAAACACGAGAAAACTTCGGTTTTCTACTTTAGATTCGTTCCAGACATATTGCATAAGTTGTACTTTGTGTGATTTACTGTGGTTCTCTGATCGAAATCCAGTTATTAAAATAGTGATTTTCATGCTTATTTTGATTTTTAAGCACTTAAATACGCTTTAAACAATAACATTAGAGAAATAAGCGATTTCCATCAAGAATTGTAGAAGCCATCGGCAGATTTGTTTCAATCTATTTCCTAACATGTTCAGCAATATAACAGTGTTATTTCATGCATTTTAGCAGTGGGAAACACGAGAAAACTTCGGTTTTCTACTTTAGATTCGTTCCAGACATATTGCATAAGTTGTACTTTGTGTGATTTACTGTGGTTCTCTGATCGAAATCCAGTTATTAAAATAGTGATTTTCATGCTTATTTTGATCATTTTAAGCTTAAATACGCTTTAAACAATAACATTAGAGAAATAAGCGATTTCCATCAAGAATTGTAGAAGCCATCGGCAGATTTGTTTCAATCTATTTCCTAACATGTTCAGCAATATAACAGTGTTATTTCATGCATTTTAGCAGTGGGAAACACGAGAAAACTTCGGTTTTCTACTTTAGATTCGTTCCAGACATATTGCATAAGTTGTACTTTGTGTGATTTACTGTGGTTCTCTGATCGAAATCCAGTTATTAAAATAGTGATTTTCATGCTTATTTTGATCATTTTAAGCACTTAAATACGCTTTAAACAATAACATTAGAGAAATAAGCGATTTCCATCAAGAATTGTAGAAGCCATCGGCAGATTTGTTTCAATCTATTTCCTAACAATGTTCAGCAATATAACAGTGTTATTTCATGCATTTTAGCAGTGGGAAACACGAGAAAACTTCGGTTTTCTACTTTAGATTCGTTCCAGACATATTGCATAAGTTGTACTTTGTGTGATTTACTGTGGTTCTCTGATCGAAATCCAGTTATTAAAATAGTGATTTTCATGCTTATTTTGATCATTTTAAGCACTTAAATACGCTTTAAACAATAACATTAGAGAAATAAGCGATTTCCATCAAGAATTGTAGAAGCCATCGGCAGATTTGTTTCAATCTATTTCCTAACATGTTCAGCAATATAACAGTGTTATTTCATGCATTTTAGCAGTGGAAACACGAGAAAACTTTGGGTTTTCTACTTTAGATTCGTTCCAGACATATTGCATAAGTTGTACTTTGTGTGATTTACTGTGGTTCTCTGATCGAAATCCAGTTATTAAAATAGTGATTTTCATGCTTTTTTTGATCATTTTAAGCACTTAAATACGCTTTAAACAATAACATTAGAGAAATAAGCGATTTCCATCAAGAATTGTAGAAGCCATCGGCAGATTTGTTTCAATCTATTTCCTAACATGTTCAGCAATATAACAGTGTTATTTCATGCATTTTAGCAGTGGGAAACACGAGAAAATTCGGTTTTCTACTTTAGATTCGTTCCAGACATATTGCATAAGTTGTACTTTGTGTGATTTACTGTGGTTCTCTGATCGAAATCCAGTTATTAAAATAGTGATTTTCATGCTTATTTTGATCATTTTAAGCTTAAATACGCTTTAAACAATAACATTAGAGAAATAAGCGATTTCCATCAAGAATTGTAGAAGCCATCGGCAGATTTGTTTCAATCTATTTCCTAACATGTTCAGCAATATAACAGTGTTATTTCATGCATTTTAGCAGTGGGAAACACGAGAAAACTTTGGTTTTCTACTTTAGATTCGTTCCCAGACATATTGCATAAGTTGTACTTTGTGTGATTTACTGTGGTTCTCTGATCGAAATCCAGTTATTAAAATAGTGATTTTCATGCTTATTTTAATTTTAAACGCTTAAATACGCTTTAACAATAACATTAGAGAAATAAGCGATTTCCATCAAGAATTGTAGAAGCCATCGGCAGATTTGTTTCAATCTATTTCCTAACATGTTCAGCAATATAACAGTGTTATTTCATGCATTTTAGCAGTGGGAAACACGAGAAAACTTCGGTTTTCTACTTTAGATTCGTTCCAGACATATTGCATAAGTTGTACTTTGTGATTTACTGTGTTCTCTGATCGAAATCCAGTTATTAAAATAGTGATTTTCATGCTTATTTTGATCATTTTAAAACTTAAATACGCTTTAAACAATAACATTAGAGAAATAAGCGATTTCCATCAAGAATTGTAGAGCCATCGGCAGATTTGTTTCAATCTATCTTTCCTAACATGTTCAGCAATAGAACAGTGTTATTTTCATGCATTTAGCAGTGGAAAACACGAGAAAACTTTGGTTTTCTACTTTAGATTCGTTCCAGACATATTGCATAAGTTGTACTTTGTGTGATTTACTGTGGTTCTCTGATCGAAATCCAGTTATTAAATAGTGATTTTCATGCTTATTTTGATCATTTTAAGCGCTTAAATACGCTTTAACAATAACATTAGAGAAATAAGCGATTTCCATCAAGAATTGTAGAAGCCATCGGCAGATTTGTTTCAATCTATTTCCTAACAATGTTCAGCAATAGAACAGTGTTATTTCATGCATTTTAGCAGTGGGAAACACGAGAAAACTTCGGTTTTCTACTTTAGATTCGTTCCAGACATATTGCATAGTTGTACTTTGTGTGATTTACTGTGGTTCTCTGATCGAAATCCAGTTTATTAAAATAGTGATTTTCATGCTTATTTTGATCATTTTAAGCGCTTAATACGCTTTTAACAATAACATTAGAGAAATAAGCGATTTCCATCAAGAATTGTAGAGCTCGGCAGATTTGTTTCAATCTATTTCCTAACAATGTTCAGCAATAGAACAGTGTTATTTTCATGCATTTTAAGTGGGAAAAAACGAGAAAAACTTCGGTTTTCTACTTTAGATTCGTTCCAGACATATTGCATAAGTTGTACTTTGTGTGATTTACTGTGGTTCTCTGATCGAAATCCAGTTATTAAATAGTGATTTTCATGCTTATTTTGATCATTTTTAAGCACTTAAATACGCTTTAAACAATAAATTAGAGAAATAAGCGATTTCCATCAAGAATTGTAGAAGCCATCGGCAGATTTGTTTCAATCTATTTCCTAACAATGTTCAGCAATATAACAGTGTTATTTCATGCATTTTAAGCAGTGGGAAACACGAGAAAACTTTGGTTTTCTACTTTAGATTCGTTCCAGACATATTGCATAAGTTGTACTTTGTGTGATTTACTGTGGTTCTCTGATCGAAATCCAGTTATTAAATAGTGATTTTCATGCTTATTTTGAATCATAAACACTTAAATACGCTTTAAACAATAACATTAGAGAAATAGCGATTTCCATCAAGAATTGTAGAAGCCATCGGCAGATTTGTTTCAATCTATTTCCTAACAATGTTCAGCAATAGAAAGTGTTATTTCATGCATTTTAGCAGTGGAAACACGAGAAAACTTTGGTTTTCTACTTTAGATTCGTTTCCAGACATATTGCATAAGTTGTACTTTGTGTGATTTTACTGTGGTTCTCTGATCGAAATCCAGTTATTAAAATAGTGATTTTCATGCTTATTTTGATCAATTTTAAAGCACTTAAATACGCTTTAACAATAACATTAGAGAAATAAGCGATTTTCCATCAAGAATTGTAGAAGCATCGCAGATTTGTTTCAATCTATTTCGCTAACATGTTCAGCAATATAACAGTGTTATTTCATGCATTTTAGTGGGAAAACACGAGAAAACTTTCGGTTTTCTACTTTAGATTCGTTCCAGACATATTGCATAAGTTGTACTTTGTGTGATTACTGTGGTTCTTGATATCGAAATCCAGTTATTAAAATAGTGATTTTCATGCTTATTTTGATCATTTTAGCGCTTCAATACTTTTAACATAACATTAGGAAATAAGCGATTTCCACAAGAATTGTAGGAGCATCGGCCAGATTGTTTCAATCTATTTAACATGTTTCAGCAATATAACAGTGTTATTTCATTGCATTTTAGCAGTGGGAAACCCGAGAAAACTTCGGTTTTCTACTTTAGATTGTTCCAGACATTATTGCATAAGTTGTACTTTGTGTGATTTACTGTGGTTCTTCTGATCGAATCCAGTTATTAAAATAGTGATTTTCATGCTTATTTTGATCATTAAGCACTTAAATACGCTTTAAACAATAACATTAGAGAAATTAAAGCATTTCCATCAGATTGTAGAAGCCATCGTCAGATTTTG
>JACMZG010000674.1:0-15780 GCA_018340805.1 Microvelia longipes
AAAAGAAATCCTAGTTAATGTGTGTGTTGTTGTGTTGTGTTGTTATTAAATGTATTTGGGATAATTTTTGTAGGAATAAAATGAAAGTAACATATAAAAATTCTATATGACAATATAATAATAGATTATTTATCTTTTCTATAAAAATGAATTTAATTCGAGCGATTGTGGTGTAACGGTCAGCAATGGATGCCTTCCAAGCATTCGATCCGGGTTCGACTCCGGCAATCGCACATTTTTTCTCATTTTTTAAAATCAAAAAACTACACTAAGAAACAACCAAAACAACATTAGCAACAATCAAAATCGAGATGCAATCATTTTTTGCTAATGAATTCAATTTGAATTTTGATTGAAAATAATTTCCAAAGAAAATGATTTTGTGCAAAGTGAAAGTAAAGTTATATTATATAATAAGAAATCTAGTTAATGTGTGTTGTTGTTGTGTTGTGTTGTTATTAAATGTATTTGGGATAATTTTGAGGAAATAAAATGAAAGTAACATATAAAAATTCTATATGACAATATAAATTAATTAGAATTTAATTCGATCGGTCTGGATGCCTTCTTTCGACTCCGGCAAAATTTTTTCTCTCAAAACTACACTAGAACAACCAAATTAGAATTCAATTTGCTAATTTTGAATTTTGAAAATAATTTCCAAGAAAATGATTTTGTGCAAAGTGAAAGTAAAGTTTATTATAATAATAAGAAATCTAGTTAATGTGTGTTGTTGTTGTGTTGTGTTGTTATTAAATGTATTTGGGATAATTTTTGTAGGAAATAAAATGAAAGTAACATATAAAAATTCTATATGACAATATATAATTAGATTATTTATCTTTTCTATAAAATGAATTTAATTCGAGCGATTGTGGTGTAACGGTCAGCATGGATGCCTTCCAAGCATTCGATCCGGGTTCGACTCCCGGCAATCGCACATTTTTTCTCATTTTTTAAAAATCAAAACTACACTAAGAAACAACCAAAACAACATTAGCAACAATCAAAATCGAGATGCAATCATTTTTGCTAATGAATTCAATTTGAATTTTGATTGAAAATAATTTCCAAGAAAATGATTTTGTGCAAAGTGAAAGTAAAGTTTATTATAATAATAAGAAATCTAGTTAATGTGTGTTGTTGTTGTGTGTGTTGTTATTAAATGTATTTGGGATAATTTTTGTAGGAAATAAAATGAAAGTAACATATAAAAATTCTATATGACAATATAATCAATAATGAATTCAATTTGAATTTTGATTGAATAATTTCCAAGAAAATGATTTTGTGCAAAGTGAAAGTAAAGTTTATTATAATAATAAGAAATCTAGTTAATGTGTGTTGTTGTTGTGTTGTTGTTATTAAATGTATTTGGGATAATTTTTGTAGGAAATAAAATGAAAGTAACATATAAAAATTCTATATGACAATAAATAATTAGATTATTTATCTTTTCTATAAAATGAATTTAATTCGAGCGATTGTGGTGTAACGGTCAGCATGGATGCCTTCCAAGCATTCGATCCGGGTTCGACTCCCGGCAATCGCACATTTTTCTCATTTTTTAAAAATCAAAACTACACTAAGAAACAACCAAAACAACATTAGCAACAATCAAAATCGAGATGCAATCATTTTTGCTAATGAATTCAATTTGAATTTTGATTGAAAATAATTTCCAAGAAAATGATTTTGTGCAAAGTGAAAGTAAAGTTTATTATAATAATAAGAAATCTAGTTAATGTGTGTTGTTGTTGTGTTGTGTTGTTATTAAATGTATTTGGGATAATTTTTGTAGGAAATAAAATGAAAGTAACATATAAAATTCTATATGACAATATAATAATTAGATTATTTATCTTTTCTATAAAATGAATTTAATTCGAGCGATTGTGGTGTAACGGTCAGCATGGATGCCTTCCAAGCATTCGATCCGGGTTCGACTCCCGGCAATCGCACATTTTTTCTCATTTTTTAAAAATCAAAACTACACTAAGAAACAACCAAAACAACATTAGCAACAATCAAAATCGAGATGCAATCATTTTTGCTAATGAATTCAATTTGAATTTTGATTGAAAATAATTTCCAAGAAAATGATTTTGTGCAAAGTGAAAGTAAAGTTTATTATAATAATAAGAAATCTAGTTAATGTGTGTTGTTGTTGTGTTGTGTTGTTATTAAATGTATTTGGGATAATTTTTGTAGGAAATAAAATGAAAGTAACATATAAAAATTCTATATGACAATATAATAATTAGATTATTTATCTTTTCTATAAAATGAATTTAATTCGAGCGATTGTGGTGTAACGGTCAGCATGGATGCCTTCCAAGCATTCGATCCGGGTTCGACTCCCGGCAATCGCACATTTTTTCTCATTTTTTAAAAATCAAAACTACACTAAGAAACAACCAAAACAACATTAGCAACAATCAAAATCGAGATGCAATCATTTTTGCTAATGAATTCAATTTGAATTTTGATTGAAAATAATTTCCAAGAAAATGATTTTGTGCAAAGTGAAAGTAAAGTTTATTATAATAATAAGAAATCTAGTTAATGTGTGTTGTTGTTGTGTTGTGTTGTTATTAAATGTATTTGGGATAATTTTTGTAGGAAATAAAATGAAAGTAACATATAAAAATTCTATATGACAATATAATAATTAGATTATTTATCTTTTCTATAAAATGAATTTAATTCGAGATTGTGGTGTAACGGTCAGCATGGATGCCTTCCAAGCATTCGATCCGGGTTCGACTCCCGGCAATCGCACATTTTTTTCATTTTTTAAAAATCAAAACTACACTAAGAAACAACCAAAACAACATTAGCAACAATCAAAATCGAGATGCAATCATTTTTGCTAATGAATTCAATTTGAATTTTGATTGAAAATAATTTCCAAGAAAATGATTTTGTGCAAAGTGAAAGTAAAGTTTATTATAATAATAAGAAATCTAGTTAATGTGTGTTGTTGTTGTGTTGTGTTGTTATTAAATGTATTTGGGATAATTTTTGTAGGAAATAAAATGAAAGTAACATATAAAAATTCTATATGACAATATAATAATTAGATTATTTATCTTTTCTATAAAATGAATTTAATTCGAGCGATTGTGGTGTAACGGTCAGCATGGATGCCTTCCAAGCATTCGATCCGGGTTCGACTCCCGGCAATCGCACATTTTTTCTCATTTTTTAAAAATCAAAACTACACTAAGAAACAACCAAAACAACATTAGCAACAATCAAAATCGAGATGCAATCATTTTTGCTAATGAATTCAATTTGAATTTTGATTGAAAATAATTTCCAAGAAAATGATTTTGTGCAAAGTGAAAGTAAAGTTTATTATAATAATAAGAAATCTAGTTAATGTGTGTTGTTGTTGTGTTGTGTTGTTATTAAATGTATTTGGGATAATTTTTGTAGGAAATAAAATGAAAGTAACATATAAAAATTCTATATGACAATATAATAATTAGATTATTTATCTTTTCTATAAAATGAATTTAATTCGAGCGATTGTGGTGTAACGGTCAGCATGGATGCCTTCCAAGCATTCGATCCGGGTTCGACTCCCGGCAATCGCACATTTTTTCTCATTTTTTAAAAATCAAAACTACACTAAAGAAACAACCAAAACAACATTAGCAACAATCAAAATCGAGATGCAATCATTTTTGCTAATGAATTCAATTTGAATTTTGATTGAAAATAATTTCCAAGAAAATGATTTTGTGCAAAGTGAAAGTAAAGTTTATTATAATAATAAGAAATCTAGTTAATGTGTGTTGTTGTTGTGTTGTGTTGTTATTAAATGTATTTGGGATAATTTTTGTAGGAAATAAAATGAAAGTAACATATAAAAATTCTATATGACAATATAATAATTAGATTATTTATCTTTTCTATAAAATGAATTTAATTCGAGCGATTGTGGTGTAACGGTCAGCATGGATGCCTTCCAAGCATTCGATCCGGGTTCGACTCCCGGCAATCGCACATTTTTTCTCATTTTTTAAAAATCAAAACTACACTAAGAAACAACCAAAACAACATTAGCAACAATCAAAATCGAGATGCAATCATTTTTGCTAATGAATTCAATTTGAATTTTGATTGAAAATAATTTCCAAGAAAATGATTTTGTGCAAAGTGAAAGTAAAGTTTATTATATAATAAGAAATCTAGTTAATGTGTGTTGTTGTTGTGTTGTGTTGTTATTAAATGTATTTGGGATAATTTTTGTAGGAAATAAAATGAAAGTAACATATAAAAATTCTATATGACAATATAATAATTAGATTATTTATCTTTTCTATAAAATGAATTTAATTCGAGCGATTGTGGTGTAACGGTCAGCATGGATGCCTTCCAAGCATTCGATCCGGGTTCGACTCCCGGCAATCGCACATTTTTTCTCATTTTTTAAAAATCAAAACTACACTAAGAAACAACCAAAACAACATTAGCAACAATCAAAATCGAGATGCAATCATTTTTGCTAATGAATTCAATTTGAATTTTGATTGAAAATAATTTCCAAGAAAATGATTTTGTGCAAAGTGAAAGTAAAGTTTATTATAATAATAAGAAATCTAGTTAATGTGTGTTGTTGTTGTGTTGTGTTGTTATTAAATGTATTTGGGATAATTTTTGTAGGAAATAAAATGAAAGTAACATATAAAAATTCTATATGACAATATATAATTAGATTATTTATCTTTTCTATAAAATGAATTTAATTCGAGCGATTGTGGTGTAACGGTCAGCATGGATGCCTTCCAAGCATTCGATCCGGGTTCGACTCCCGGCAATCGCACATTTTTTCTCATTTTTTAAAAATCAAAACTACACTAAGAAACAACCAAAACAACATTAGCAACAATCAAAATCGAGATGCAATCATTTGCTAATGAATTCAATTTGAATTTTGATTGAAAATAATTTCCAAGAAAATGATTTTGTGCAAAGTGAAAGTAAAGTTTATTATAATAATAAGAAATCTAGTTAATGTGTGTTGTTGTTGTGTTGTGTTGTTATTAAATGTATTTGGGATAATTTTTGTAGGAAATAAAATGAAAGTAACATATAAAAATTCTATATGACAATATAATAATTAGATTATTTATCTTTTCTATAAAATGAATTTAATTCGAGCGATTGTGGTGTAACGGTCAGCATGGATGCCTTCCAAGCATTCGATCCGGGTTCGACTCCCGGCAATCGCACATTTTTTCTCATTTTTTAAAAATCAAAACTACACTAAGAAACAACCAAAACAACATTAGCAACAATCAAAATCGAGATGCAATCATTTTTGCTAATGAATTCAATTTGAATTTTGATTGAAAATAATTTCCAAGAAAATGATTTTGTGCAAAGTGAAAGTAAAGTTTATTATAATAATAAGAAATCTAGTTAATGTGTGTTGTTGTTGTGTTGTGTTGTTATTAAATGTATTTGGGATAATTTTTGTAGGAAATAAAATGAAAGTAACATATAAAAATTCTATATGACAATATAATAATTAGATTATTTATCTTTTCTATAAAATGAATTTAATTCGAGCGATTGTGGTGTAACGGTCAGCATGGATGCCTTCCAAGCATTCGATCCGGGTTCGACTCCCGGCAATCGCACATTTTTTCTCATTTTTTAAAAATCAAAACTACACTAAGAAACAACCAAAACAACATTAGCAACAATCAAAATCGAGATGCAATCATTTTTGCTAATGAATTCAATTTGAATTTTGATTGAAAATAATTTCCAAGAAAATGATTTTGTGCAAAGTGAAAGTAAAGTTTATTATAATAATAGAAATCTAGTTAATGTGTGTTGTTGTTGTGTTGTGTTGTTATTAAATGTATTTGGGATAATTTTTGTAGGAAATAAAATGAAAGTAACATATAAAAATTCTATATGACAATATAATAATTAGATTATTTATCTTTTCTATAAAATGAATTTAATTCGAGCGATTGTGGTGTAACGGTCAGCATGGATGCCTTCCAAGCATTCGATCCGGGTTCGACTCCCGGCAATCGCACATTTTTTCTCATTTTTTAAAAATCAAAACTACACTAAGAAACAACCAAAACAACATTAGCAACAATCAAAATCGAGATGCAATCATTTTTGCTAATGAATTCAATTTGAATTTTGATTGAAAATAATTTCCAAGAAAATGATTTTGTGCAAAGTGAAAGTAAAGTTTATTATAATAATAAGAAATCTAGTTAATGTGTGTTGTTGTTGTGTTGTGTTGTTATTAAATGTATTTGGGATAATTTTTGTAGGAAATAAAATGAAAGTAACATATAAAAAATTCTATATGACAATATAATAATTAGATTATTTATCTTTTCTATAAAATGAATTTAATTCGAGCGATTGTGGTGTAACGGTCAGCATGGATGCCTTCCAAGCATTCGATCCGGGTTCGACTCCCGGCAATCGCACATTTTTTCTCATTTTTTAAAAATCAAAACTACACTAAGAAACAACCAAAACAACATTAGCAACAATCAAAATCGAGATGCAATCATTTTTGCTAATGAATTCAATTTGAATTTTGATTGAAAATAATTTCCAAGAAAATGATTTTGTGCAAAGTGAAAGTAAAGTTTATTATAATAATAAGAAATCTAGTTAATGTGTGTTGTTGTTGTGTTGTGTTGTTATTAAATGTATTTGGGATAATTTTTGTAGGAAATAAAATGAAAGTAACATATAAAAATTCTATATGACAATATAATAATTAGATTATTTATCTTTTCTATAAAATGAATTTAATTCGAGCGATTGTGGTGTAACGGTCAGCATGGATGCCTTCCAAGCATTCGATCCGGGTTCGACTCCCGGCAATCGCACATTTTTTCTCATTTTTTAAAAATCAAAACTACACTAAGAAACAACCAAAACAACATTAGCAACAATCAAAATCGAGATGCAATCATTTTTGCTAATGAATTCAATTTGAATTTTGATTGAAAATAATTTCCAAGAAAATGATTTTGTGCAAAGTGAAAGTAAAGTTTATTATAATAATAAGAAATCTAGTTAATGTGTGTTGTTGTTGTGTTGTGTTGTTATTAAATGTTTTGGGATAATTTTTGTAGGAAATAAAATGAAAGTAACATATAAAAATTCTATATGACAATATAATAATTAGATTATTTATCTTTTCTATAAAATGAATTTAATTCGAGCGATTGTGGTGTAACGGTCAGCATGGATGCCTCCAAGCATTCGATCCGGGTTCGACTCCCGGCAATCGCACATTTTTTCTCATTTTTTAAAAATCAAAACTACACTAAGAAACAACCAAAACAACATTAGCAACAATCAAAATCGAGATGCAATCATTTTTGCTAATGAATTCAATTTGAATTTTGATTGAAAATAATTTCCAAGAAAATGATTTTGTGCAAAGTGAAAGTAAAGTTTATTATAATAATAAGAAATCTAGTTAATGTGTGTGTTGTTGTGTTGTGTTGTTATTAAATGTATTTGGGATAATTTTTGTAGGAAATAAAATGAAAGTAACATATAAAAATTCTATATGACAATATAATAATTAGATTATTTATCTTTTCTATAAAATGAATTTAATTCGAGCGATTGTGGTGTAACGGTCAGCATGGATGCCTTCCAAGCATTCGATCCGGGTTCGACTCCCGGCAATCGCACATTTTTTCTCATTTTTTAAAAATCAAAACTACACTAAGAAACAACCAAAACAACATTAGCAACAATCAAAATCGAGATGCAATCATTTTTGCTAATGAATTCAATTTGAATTTTGATTGAAAATAATTTCCAAGAAAATGATTTTGTGCAAAGTGAAAGTAAAGTTTATTATAATAATAAGAAATCTAGTTAATGTGTGTTGTTGTTGTGTTGTTTGTTATTAAATGTATTTGGGATAATTTTTGTAGGAAATAAAATGAAAGTAACATATAAAAATTCTATATGACAATATAATAATTAGATTATTTATCTTTTCTATAAAATGAATTTAATTCGAGCGATTGTGGTGTAACGGTCAGCATGGATGCCTTCCAAGCATTCGATCCGGGTTCGACTCCCGGCAATCGCACATTTTTTCTCATTTTTTAAAAATCAAAACTACACTAAGAAACAACCAAAACAACATTAGCAACAATCAAAATCGAGATGCAATCATTTTTGCTAATGAATTCAATTTGAATTTTGATTGAAAATAATTTCCAAGAAAATGATTTTGTGCAAAGTGAAAGTAAAGTTTATTATAATAATAAGAAATCTAGTTAATGTGTGTTGTTGTTGTGTTGTGTGTTGTTATTAAATGTATTTGGGATAATTTTTGTAGGAAATAAAATGAAAGTAACATATAAAAATTCTATGACAATATAATAATTAGATTATTATCTTTTCTATAAAATGAATTTAATTCGAGCGATTGTGGTGTAACGGTCAGCATGGATGCCTTCCAAGCATTCGATCCGGGTTCGACTCCCGGCAATCGCACATTTTTTCTCATTTTTTAAAAATCAAAACTACACTAAGAAACAACCAAAACAACATTAGCAACAATCAAAATCGAGATGCAATCATTTTTGCTAATGAATTCAATTTGAATTTTGATTGAAAATAATTTCCAAGAAAATGATTTTGTGCAAAGTGAAAGTAAAGTTTTATTATAATAATAAGAAATCTAGTTAATGTGTGTTGTTGTTGTGTTGTGTTGTTATTAAATGTATTTGGGATAATTTTTGTAGGAAATAAAATGAAAGTAACATATAAAAATTCTATATGACAATATAATAATTAGATTATTTATCTTTTCTATAAAATGAATTTAATTCGAGCGATTGTGGTGTAACGGTCAGCATGGATGCCTTCCAAGCATTCGATCCGGGTTCGACTCCCGGCAATCGCACATTTTTTCTCATTTTTAAAAATCAAAACTACACTAAGAAACAACCAAAACAACATTAGCAACAATCAAAATCGAGATGCAATCATTTTTGCTAATGAATTCAATTTGAATTTTGATTGAAAATAATTTCCAAGAAAATGATTTTGTGCAAAGTGAAAGTAAAGTTTATTATAATAATAAGAAATCTAGTTAATGTGTGTTGTTGTTGTGTTGTGTTGTTATTAAATGTATTTGGGATAATTTTTGTAGGAAATAAAATGAAAGTAACATATAAAAATTCTATATGACAATATAATAATTAGATTATTTATCTTTCTATAAAATGAATTTAATTCGAGCGATTGTGGTGTAACGGTCAGCATGGATGCCTTCCAAGCATTCGATCCGGGTTCGACTCCCGGCAATCGCACATTTTTTCTCATTTTTTAAAAATCAAAACTACACTAGAAACAACCAAAACACATTAGCAACAATCAAAATCGAGATGCAATCATTTTTGCTAATGAATTCAATTTGAATTTTGATTGAAAATAATTTCCAAGAAAATGATTTTGTGCAAAGTGAAAGTAAAGTTTATTATAATAATAAGAAATCTAGTTAATGTGTGTTGTTGTTGTGTTGTGTTGTTATTAAATGTATTTGGGATAATTTTTGTAGGAAATAAAATGAAAGTAACATATAAAAATTCTATATGACAATATAATAATTAGATTATTTATCTTTTCTATAAAATGAATTTAATTCGAGCGATTGTGGTGTAACGGTCAGCATGGATGCCTTCCAAGCATTCGATCCGGGTTCGACTCCCGGCAATCGCACATTTTTTCTCATTTTTTAAAAATCAAAACTACACTAAGAAACAACCAAAACAACATTAGCAACAATCAAAATCGAGATGCAATCATTTTTGCTAATGAATTCAATTTGAATTTTGATTGAAAATAATTTCCAAGAAAATGATTTTGTGCAAAGTGAAAGTAAAGTTTATTATAATAATAAGAAATCTAGTTAATGTGTGTTGTTGTTGTGTTGTGTTGTTATTAAATGTATTTGGGATAATTTTTGTAGGAAATAAAATGAAAGTAACATATAAAAATTCTATATGACAATATAATAATTAGATTATTTATCTTTTCTATAAAATGAATTTAATTCGAGCGATTGTGGTGTAACGGTCAGCATGGATGCCTTCCAAGCATTCGATCCGGGTTCGACTCCCGGCAATCGCACATTTTTTCTCATTTTTAAAAAAAAATCAAAACTACACTAAGAAACAACCAAAACAACATTAGCAACAATCAAAATCGAGATGCAATCATTTTTGCTAATGAATTCAATTTGAATTTTGATTGAAAATAATTTCCAAGAAAATGATTTTGTGCAAAGTGAAAGTAAAGTTTATTATAATAATAAGAAA
The DNA here is from genome assembly GCA_018340805.1 of Microvelia longipes. Taxonomy (NCBI): domain Eukaryota; kingdom Metazoa; phylum Arthropoda; class Insecta; order Hemiptera; family Veliidae; genus Microvelia; species Microvelia longipes. Next base: position 10,356 of record JACMZG010000674.1, read on the forward strand.
TCTAGTTAATGTGTGTTGTTGTTGTGTTGTGTTGTTATTAAATGTATTTGGGATAATTTTGTAGGAAATAAAATGAAAGTAACATATAAAAATTCTATATGACAATATAATAATTAGATTATTTATCTTTTCTATAAAATGAATTTAATTCGAGCGATTGTGGTGTAACGGTCAGCATGGATGCCTTCCAAGCATTCGATCCGGGTTCGACTCCCGGCAATCGCACATTTTTTCTCATTTTTTAAAAATCAAAACTACACTAAGAAACAACCAAAACAACATTAGCAACAATCAAAATCGAGATGCAATCATTTTTGCTAATGAATTCAATTTGAATTTTGATTGAAAATAATTTCCAAGAAAATGATTTTGTGCAAAGTGAAAGTAAAGTTTATTATAATAATAAGAAATCTAGTTAATGTGTGTTGTTGTTGTGTTGTGTTGTTATTAAATGTATTTGGGATAATTTTTGTAGGAAATAAAATGAAAGTAACATATAAAAATTCTATATGACAATATAATAATTAGATTATTTATCTTTTCTATAAAATGAATTTAATTCGAGCGATTGTGGTGTAACGGTCAGCATGGATGCCTTCCAAGCATTCGATCCGGGTTCGACTCCCGGCAATCGCACATTTTTTCTCATTTTTTAAAAATCAAAACTACACTAAGAAACAACCAAAACAACATTAGCAACAATCAAAATCGAGATGCAATCATTTTTGCTAATGAATTCAATTTGAATTTTGATTGAAAATAATTTCCAAGAAAATGATTTTGTGCAAAGTGAAAGTAAAGTTTATTATAATAATAAGAAATCTAGTTAATGTGTGTTGTTGTTGTGTTGTGTTGTTATTAAATGTATTTGGGATAATTTTTGTAGGAAATAAAATGAAAGTAACATATAAAAATTCTATATGACAATATAATAATTAGATTATTTATCTTTTCTATAAAATGAATTTAATTCGAGCGATTGTGGTGTAACGGTCAGCATGGATGCCTTCCAAGCATTCGATCCGGGTTCGACTCCCGGCAATCGCACATTTTTTCTCATTTTTTAAAAAATCAAAACTACACTAAGAAACAACCAAAACAACATTAGCAACAATCAAAATCGAGATGCAATCATTTTTGCTAATGAATTCAATTTGAATTTTGATTGAAAATAATTTCCAAGAAAATGATTTTGTGCAAAGTGAAAGTAAAGTTTATTATAATAATAAGAAATCTAGTTAATGTGTGTTGTTGTTGTGTTGTGTTGTTATTAAATGTATTTGGGATAATTTTTGTAGGAAATAAAATGAAAGTAACATATAAAAATTCTATATGACAATATAATAATTAGATTATTTATCTTTTCTATAAAATGAATTTAATTCGAGCGATTGTGGTGTAACGGTCAGCATGGATGCCTTCCAAGCATTCGATCCGGGTTCGACTCCCGGCAATCGCACATTTTTTCTCATTTTTTAAAAATCAAAACTACACTAAGAAACAACCAAAACAACATTAGCAACAATCAAAATCGAGATGCAATCATTTTTGCTAATGAATTCAATTTGAATTTTGATTGAAAATAATTTCCAAGAAAATGATTTTGTGCAAAGTGAAAGTAAAGTTTATTATAATAAAGAAATCTAGTTAATGTGTGTTGTTGTTGTGTTGTGTTGTTTGTTATTAAATGTATTTGGGATAATTTTTGTAGGAAATAAAATGAAAGTAACATATAAAAATTCTATATGACAATATAATAATTAGATTATTTATCTTTTCTATAAAATGAATTTAATTCGAGCGATTGTGGTGTAACGGTCAGCATGGGCCTTCCAAGCATTCGATCCGGGTTCGACTCCCGGCAATCGCACATTTTTTCTCATTTTTTAAAAATCAAAACTACACTAAGAAACAACCAAAACAACATTAGCAACAATCAAAATCGAGATGCAATCATTTTTGCTAATGAATTCAATTTGAATTTTGATTGAAAATAATTTCCAAGAAAATGATTTTGTGCAAAGTGAAAGTAAAGTTTATTATAATAATAAGAAATCTAGTTAATGTGTGTTGTGTTGTGTGTTGTTATTAAATGTATTTGGGATAATTTTTGTAGGAAATAAAATGAAAGTAACATATAAAAATTCTATATGACAATATAATAATTAGATTATTTATCTTTTCTATAAAATGAATTTAATTCGAGCGATTGTGGTGTAACGGTCAGCATGGATGCCTTCCAAGCATTCGATCCGGGTTCGACTCCCGGCAATCGCACATTTTTTCTCATTTTTTAAAAATCAAAACTACACTAAGAAACAACCAAAACAACATTAGCAACAATCAAAATCGAGATGCAATCATTTTTGCTAATGAATTCAATTTGAATTTTGATTGAAAATAATTTCCAAGAAAATGATTTTGTGCAAAGTGAAAGTAAAGTTTATTATAATAATAAGAAATCTAGTTAATGTGTGTTGTTGTTGTGTTGTGTTGTTATTAAATGTATTTGGGATAATTTTTGTAGGAAATAAAATGAAAGTAACATATAAAAATTCTATATGACAATATAATAATTAGATTATTTATCTTTTCTATAAAATGAATTTAATTCGAGCGATTGTGGTGTAACGGTCAGCATGGATGCCTTCCAAGCATTCGATCCGGGTTCGACTCCCGGCAATCGCACATTTTTTCTCATTTTTTAAAAATCAAAACTACACTAAGAAACAACCAAAACAACATTAGCAACAATCAAAATCGAGATGCAATCATTTTTGCTAATGAATTCAATTTGAATTTTGATTGAAAATAATTTCCAAGAAAATGATTTTGTGCAAAGTGAAAGTAAAGTTTATTATAATAATAAGAAATCTAGTTAATGTGTGTTGTTGTTGTGTTGTGTTGTTATTAAATGTATTTGGGATAATTTTTGTAGGAAATAAAATGAAAGTAACATATAAAAATTCTATATGACAATATAATAATTAGATTATTTATCTTTTCTATAAAATGAATTTAATTCGAGCGATTGTGGTGTAACGGTCAGCATGGATGCCTTCCAAGCATTCGATCCGGGTTCGACTCCGGCAATCGCACATTTTTTCTCATTTTTTAAAAAATCAAAACTACACTAAGAAACAACCAAACAACATTAGCAACAATCAAAATCGAGATGCAATCATTTTTGCTAATGAATTCAATTTGAATTTTGATTGAAAATAATTTCCAAGAAAATGATTTTGTGCAAAGTGAAAGTAAAGTTTATTATAATAATAAGAAATCTAGTTAATGTGTGTGTTGTTGTTGTGTTGTGTTGTTATTAAATGTATTTGGGATAATTTTTGTAGGAAATAAAATGAAAGTAACATATAAAAATTCTATATGACAATATAATAATTAGATTATTTATCTTTTCTATAAATGAATTTAATTCGAGCGATTGTGGGTGTAACGGTCAGCATGGATGCCTTCAAGCATTCGATCCGGGTTCGACTCCCGGCAATCGCACATTTTTTCTCATTTTTTAAAAATCAAAACTACACTAAGAACAACCAAAACAACATTAGCAACAATCAAAATCGAGATGCAATCATTTTTGCTAATGAATTCAATTTGAATTTTGATTGAAAATAATTTCCAAGAAAATGATTTTGTGCAAAGTGAAAGTAAAGTTTATTATAATAATAAGAAATCTAGTTAATGTGTTTGTTGTTGTGTTGTGTTGTTATTAAATGTATTTGGGATAATTTTTGTAGGAAATAAAATGAAAGTAACATATAAAATTCTATATGACAATATAATAATTAGATTATTTATCTTTTCTATAAAATGAATTTAATTCGAGCGATTGTGGTAACGGTCAGCATGGATGCCTTCCAAGCATTCGATCCGGGTTCGACTCCCGGCAATCGCACATTTTTTCTCATTTTTTAAAAATCAAAACTACACTAAGAAACACCAAAACAACATTAGCAACAATCAAAATCGAGATGCAATCATTTTTGCTAATGAATTCAATTTGAATTTTGATTGAAATAATTTCCAAGAAATGATTTTGTGCAAAGTGAAAGTAAAGTTTATTATAATAATAAGAAATCTAGTTAATGTGTGTTGTTGTTGTGTGTGTTGTGTTGTTATTAAATGTATTTGGGATAATTTTGTTAGGAAATAAAATGAAGTAACATATAAAATTCTATATGACAATATAATAATTAGATTATTTATCTTTTCTATAAAATGAATTTAATTCGAGCGATTGTGGTGTAACGGTCAGCATGGATGCCTTCCAAGCATTCGATCCGGGTTCGACTCCGGCAATCGCACATTTTTTCTCATTTTTTAAAAATCAAAACTACACTAAGAAACAACCAAAACAACATTAGCAACAATCAAAATCGAGATGCAATCATTTTTGCTAATGAATTCAATTTGAATTTTGATTGAAAATAATTTCCAAGAAAATGATTTTGTGCAAAGTGAAAGTAAAGTTTATTATAATATAAGAAATCTAGTTAATGTGTGTTGTTGTTGTGTTGTGTTGTTATTAAATGTATTTGGGATAATTTTTGTAGGAAATAAAATGAAAGTAACATATAAAAATTCTATATGACAATATAATAATTAGATTATTTATCTTTTCTATAAAATGAATTTAATTCGAGCGATTGTGGTGTAACGGTCAGCATGGATGCCTTCCAAGCATTCGATCCGGGTTCGACTCCCGGCAATCGCACATTTTTTCTCATTTTTTAAAAATCAAAACTACACTAAGAAACAACCAAAACAAATTAGCAACAATCAAAATCGAGATGCAATCATTTTTGCTAATGAATTCAATTTGAATTTTGATTGAAAATAATTTCCAAGAAAATGATTTTGTGCAAAGTGAAAGTAAAGTTTATTATAATAATAAGAAATCTAGTTAATGTGTGTTGTTGTTGTGTTGTGTGTTATTAAATGTATTTGGGATAATTTTAGGAAATAAAATGAAAGTAACATATAAAAAATTCTATATGACAATATAATAATTAGATTATTTATCTTTTCTATAAAATGAATTTAATTCGAGCGATTGTGGTGTAACGGTCAGCATGGATGCCTTCCAAGCATTCGATCCGGGTTCGACTCCCGGCAATCGCACATTTTTTCTCATTTTTAAAAATCAAAACTACACTAAGAAACAACCCAAACAACATTAGCAACAATCAAAATCGAGATGCAATCATTTTTGCTAATGAATTCAATTTGAATTTTGATTGAAAATAATTTCCAAGAAAATGATTTTGTGCAAAGTGAAAGTAAAGTTTATTATAATAATAAAATCTAGTTAATGTGTGTTGTTGTGTGTTGTGTGTTGTTATTAAATGTATTTGGATAATTTTGTAGGAAATAAAATGAAAGTAACATATAAAAATTCTATATG
>JACMZG010000675.1:0-15754 GCA_018340805.1 Microvelia longipes
TCATTTAGACAAAATACACCGTAAAACCTTGATTTATTTTAAAATGAGTTTGAGTAGAAAATATTCAGATTTGCATTTTATCCTAATAACGCTCGACAGTGATGAGTTAATCATCATCAATATATTGCATTTTAATTCGGTAAATTGTGTGTTGGGCCACACACAACATTTCCTTGTAAACTTAAAAAAATATAACCAAACGTTCGACTAAGTTATTTTCAACTCCAATTTAAAATAAATCTAATGTTGAGTTGAAATGAAAAAAAAATCCTTGCATCCGACCCGCTGTAGAGAATGTAAACACGAACCCACAAGGACCTATCCACTGTTGCGAGCAATGTGTCGGTAGTAACAATCTGACCACTACTAACTACCGGCTATATACTTTCGAGGATTATAATTATTGAAAATGATCAAAAACACGACAGATTGTCCTTTAAATTGAATAAATGTGTTAACATACTTTAAATTATAGCAAATTTACTAAAAAACATTCAAACAAATCAAAATTTTCATACACTATGATCATTGGAATTATATTCCCTACACTTTTATTCAAATTATGTACTGATATTTTTTCACAAAACAATACAAAATAATGCACCAAAGTTAATTGTATACTCTAATAAATTAGAAATATAAGAAAAAATTTTTATAATTTAGAAGAATATTTTTAAATTTCGTCTATAAAATATCAATAGATTTGATTATTTTGATTATGTTTAAATAATTTATTCAAACACATTTTATATAACTTCATGGTTACACTTATATAATTAGAATATGGAATCCGGTAATTGTTGGAGAAAAAAATTTTTGCTTATCAACACCATTTAATAACCTTGAATAGTAATCAGTGTTCAATATTTGCGATTGTAATAAGGAATAGTTTGCCCACAGAAATAAAATTAATCACTGCTGATCGACTTAAAGTTGTTAATATTCAACTCAAAATTAAATAAATCGAATGTTGATGTGAGCATGAAAATATACTTTTTAGTTGTTGGACATCTGTTGTGTTTTTTTTTGTTTTCAATTAAATTAATCCCTCGATAGTATAGTGGGTCAGTTATCTCCTATCCTCTCGCCTGTCACGGGGATGGAAGGCCCGGTGGGAAGGCCCCGGGTTTCGATTTCCCGGGTCCGGGTGAGTATTTTTTTTTTTTTTTTTTTTTTTTTTTTCATTTTCAAATCACTTGATTTTATTTTTAAATGAGTTTTGAAATAACTTAAGTCGACAGTGTTTATATTTTTTTCGTGGCCACATTTTCTTATTAATAATGCAAATATATTGATGATGACGATGGGGCGACGCGGGTGTGGGGCGTAATGAAATAGGCAACATAATCCGTAATTTTTTTTACTTAACAAACTCAGCCCTAGCACGAACACAGACCAGGGACGAAATACCGAACACCGGTTGATTCGGTGCCTCTATGAAAGTTTTCTATATATATGAATAACTATAATCCACGTGTGTTTGAGGCCTGAGGCGCGGAGAACAATACTACCGACATTTTTAAACTCTACTATAAAACAAAGTATTACTACCTACAACATCTAAAAAAAACCACTTAAAAAGAAACACTAATTCATATCAATAATATTAAAAAATCTATTAAAAATACCTATCGAGATTAAATTTATAAATGATCAAAAACAAACACAGATTTGTCCAACAACTAAAAACACAACATTTTTACAAATGCAATTATTCCACAACTTATTCAATTATATGTTTTTCACAATCAAATTGCCAAGTTTAATTAATTTAAAATTAGAAATTTTTATATTTAGAAATTTTTAAATTGCAAATTTCAAATAGATGATTTATTTGATTTTTAGTAAATTTTCAACACATTTATTCATTTAACTTTCATAGAATACCGGTACTGAGTAAAATTCGATTTTTGCTTTTCAATTACCGTATCATCAATATATTGCATTTAATAAGAAATGTTTTGCCCACGAAAAATATAATCACTGTCGACTTAGTTATTTTCAACTCATTTAAAATAAATCAAGTTGATTGAAATGAAAAAAAATACTCCCCGACCGGGAATCGAACCCGGGCCTTCCACGTGACAGGCGGAGATACTGACCACTATACTATCGAGGATTAATTTAATGATCAAAAACACACAGATTTGTCCAACAACTAAAAACACAACATTTTTACAATGCAATTATTCCCACAACTTTATTCAATTATATGTTTTCAAATCAAATTGCCAAGTTTAATTAATTTAAAAATTAGAAATTTTTATATTTAGAAATTTTTAAATTGCAAATTTCAAATAGATGATTTATTTGATTTTTAGTAAATTTTCAAACACATTTATTCATTTAACTTTCATAGAATACCGGTACTGAGTAAAATTCGATTTTTGCTTTTCAATTACCGTATCATCAATATATTGCATTTAATAAGAAATGTTTTGCCCACGAAAAATATAATCACTGTCGACTTAGTTATTTTCAACTCATTTAAAATAAATCAAGTTGATTGAAATGAAAAAAAATACTCCCCGACCGGGAATCGAACCCGGGCCTTCCACGTGACAGGCGGAGATACTGACCACTATACTATCGAGGATTAATTTAATGATCAAAAACACACAGATTTGTCCAACAACTAAAAACACAACATTTTTACAATGCAATTATTCCCACAACTTTATTCAATTATATGTTTTTCAACAATCAAATTGCCAAGTTTAATTAATTTAAAAATTAGAAATTTTTATATTTAGAAATTTTTAAATTGCAAATTTCAAATAGATGATTTATTTGATTTTTAGTAAATTTTCAACACATTTATTCATTTAACTTTCATAGAATACCGGTACTGAGTAAAATTCGATTTTTGCTTTTCAATTACCGTATCATCAATATATTGCATTTAATAAGAAATGTTTTGCCCACGAAAAATATAATCACTGTCGACTTAGTTATTTTCAACTCATTTAAAATAAATCAAGTTGATTGAAATGAAAAAAAATACTCCCCGACCGGGAATCGAACCCGGGCCTTCCACGTGACAGGCGGAGATACTGACCACTATACTATCGAGGATTAATTTAATGATCAAAAACACACAGATTTGTCCAACAACTAAAAACAACACATTTTTACAATGCAATTATTCCCACAACTTTATTCAATTATATGTTTTTCAACAATCAAATTGCCAAGTTTAATTAATTTAAAAATTAGAAATTTTTATATTTAGAAATTTTTAAATTGCAAATTTCAAATAGATGATTTATTTGATTTTTAGTAAATTTTTTCAACACATTTATTCATTTAACTTTCATAGAATACCGGTACTGAGTAAAATTCGATTTTTGCTTTTCAATTACCGTATCATCAATATATTGCATTTAATAAGAAATGTTTTGCCCACGAAAAATATAATCACTGTCGACTTAGTTATTTTCAACTCATTTAAAATAAATCAAGTTGATTGAAATGAAAAAAAATACTCCCCGACCGGGAATCGAACCCGGGCCTTCCACGTGACAGGCGGAGATACTGACCACTATACTATCGAGGATTAATTTAATGATCAAAAACACACAGATTTGTCCAACAACTAAAAACACACATTTTTACAATGCAATTATTCCCACAACTTTATTCAATTATATGTTTTTCAACAATCAAATTGCCAAGTTTAATTAATTTAAAAATTAGAAATTTTTATATTTAGAAATTTTTAAATTGCAAATTTCAAATAGATGATTTATTTGATTTTTAGTAAATTTTCAACACATTTATTCATTTAACTTTCATAGAATACCGGTACTGAGTAAAATTCGATTTTTGCTTTTCAATTACCGTATCATCAATATATTGCATTTAATAAGAAATGTTTTGCCCACGAAAAATATAATCACTGTCGACTTAGTTATTTTCAACTCATTTAAAATAAATCAAGTTGATTGAAATGAAAAAAAATACTCCCCGACCGGGAATCGAACCCGGGCCTTCCACGTGACAGGCGGAGATACTGACCACTATACTATCGAGGATTAATTTAATGATCAAAAACACACAGATTTGTCCAACAACTAAAAACACAACATTTTTACAATGCAATTATTCCACAACTTTATTCAATTATATGTTTTTCAACAATCAAATTGCCAAGTTTAATTAATTTAAAAATTAGAAATTTTTATATTTAGAAATTTTTAAATTGCAAATTTCAAATAGATGATTTATTTGATTTTTAGTAAATTTTCAACACATTTATTCATTTAACTTTCATAGAATACCGGTACTGAGTAAAATTCGATTTTTGCTTTTCAATTACCGTATCATCAATATATTGCATTTAATAAGAAATGTTTTGCCCACGAAAAATATAATCACTGTCGACTTAGTTATTTTCAACTCATTTAAAATAAATCAAGTTGATTGAAATGAAAAAAAATACTCCCCGACCGGGAATCGAACCCGGGCCTTCCACGTGACAGGCGGAGATACTGACCACTATACTATCGAGGATTAATTTAATGATCAAAAACACACAGATTTGTCCAACAACTAAAAACACAACATTTTTACAATGCAATTATTCCACAAACTTTATTCAATTATATGTTTTTCAACAATCAAATTGCCAAGTTTAATTAATTTAAAAATTAGAAATTTTTATATTTAGAAATTTTTAAATTGCAAATTTCAAATAGATGATTTATTTGATTTTTAGTAAATTTTCAACACATTTATTCATTTAACTTTCATAGAATACCGGTACTGAGTAAAATTCGATTTTTGCTTTTCAATTACCGTATCATCAATATATTGCATTTAATAAGAAATGTTTTGCCCACGAAAAATATAATCACTGTCGACTTAGTTATTTTCAACTCATTTAAAATAAATCAAGTTGATTGAAATGAAAAAAATACTCCCCGACCGGGAATCGAACCCGGGCCTTCCACGTGACAGGCGGAGATACTGACCACTATACTATCGAGGATTAATTTAATGATCAAAAACACACAGATTTGTCCAACAACTAAAAAACAACATTTTTACAATGCAATTATTCCCACAACTTTATTCAATTATATGTTTTTCAACAATCAAATTGCCAAGTTTAATTAATTTAAAAATTAGAAATTTTTATATTTAGAAATTTTTAAATTGCAAATTTCAAATAGATGATTTATTTGATTTTTAGTAAATTTTCAACACATTTATTCATTTAACTTTCATAGAATACCGGTACTGAGTAAAATTCGATTTTTGCTTTTCAATTACCGTATCATCAATATATTGCATTTAATAAGAAATGTTTTGCCCACGAAAAATATAATCACTGTCGACTTAGTTATTTTCAACTCATTTAAAATAAATCAAGTTGATTGAAATGAAAAAAAATACTCCCCGACCGGGAATCGAACCCGGGCCTTCCACGTGACAGGCGGAGATACTGACCACTATACTATCGAGGATTAATTTAATGATCAAAACACACAGATTTGTCCAACAACTAAAAACACAACATTTTTACAATGCAATTATTCCCACAACTTTATTCAATTATATGTTTTTCAACAATCAAATTGCCAAGTTTAATTAATTTAAAAATTAGAAATTTTTATATTTAGAAATTTTTAAATTGCAAATTTCAAATAGATGATTTATTTGATTTTTAGTAAATTTTCAACACATTTATTCATTTAACTTTCATAGAATACCGGTACTGAGTAAAATTCGATTTTTGCTTTTCAATTACCGTATCATCAATATATTGCATTTAATAAGAAATGTTTTGCCCACGAAAAATATAATCACTGTCGACTTAGTTATTTTCAACTCATTTAAAATAAATCAAGTTGATTGAAATGAAAAAAAATACTCCCCGACCGGGAATCGAACCCGGGCCTTCCACGTGACAGGCGGAGATACTGACCACTATACTATCGAGGATTAATTTAATGATCAAAAACACACAGATTTGTCCAACAACTAAAAACACAACATTTTTACAATGCAATTATTCCCACAACTTTATTCAATTATATGTTTTTCAACAATCAAATTGCCAAGTTTAATTAATTTAAAAATTAGAAATTTTTATATTTAGAAATTTTTAAATTGCAAATTTCAAATAGATGATTTATTTGATTTTTAGTAAATTTTCAACACATTTATTCATTTAACTTTCATAGAATACCGGTACTGAGTAAAATTCGATTTTTGCTTTTCAATTACCGTATCATCAATATATTGCATTTAATAAGAAATGTTTTGCCCACGAAAAATATAATCACTGTCGACTTAGTTATTTTCAACTCATTTAAAATAAATCAAGTTGATTGAAATGAAAAAAAATACTCCCCGACCGGGAATCGAACCCGGGCCTTCCACGTGACAGGCGGAGATACTGACCACTATACTATCGAGGATTAATTTAATGATCAAAAACACACAGATTTGTCCAACAACTAAAAACACAACATTTTTACAATGCAATTATTCCCACAACTTTATTCAATTATATGTTTTTCAACAATCAAATTGCCAAGTTTAATTAATTTAAAAATTAGAAATTTTTATATTTAGAAATTTTTAAATTGCAAATTTCAAATAGATGATTTATTTGATTTTTAGTAAATTTTCAACACATTTATTCATTTAACTTTCATAGAATACCGGTACTGAGTAAAATTCGATTTTTGCTTTTCAATTACCGTATCATCAATATATTGCATTTAATAAGAAATGTTTTGCCCACGAAAAATATAATCACTGTCGACTTAGTTATTTTCAACTCATTTAAAATAAATCAAGTTGATTGAAATGAAAAAAAATACTCCCCGACCGGGAATCGAACCCGGGCCTTCCACGTGACAGGCGGAGATACTGACCACTATACTATCGAGGATTAATTTAATGATCAAAAACACACAGATTTCCCAACAACTAAAAACACAACATTTTTACAATGCAATTATTCCCACAACTTTATTCAATTATATGTTTTTCAACAATCAAATTGCCAAGTTTAATTAATTTAAAAATTAGAAATTTTTATATTTAGAAATTTTTAAATTGCAAATTTCAAATAGATGATTTATTTGATTTTTAGTAAATTTTCAACACATTTATTCATTTAACTTTCATAGAATACCGGTACTGAGTAAAATTCGATTTTTGCTTTTCAATTACCGTATCATCAATATATTGCATTTAATAAGAAATGTTTTGCCCACGAAAAATATAATCACTGTCGACTTAGTTATTTCAACTCATTTAAAATAAATCAAGTTGATTGAAATGAAAAAAAATACTCCCCGACCGGGAATCGAACCCGGGCCTTCCACGTGACAGGCGGAGATACTGACCACTATACTATCGAGGATTAATTTAATGATCAAAAACACACAGATTTGTCCAACAACTAAAAACACAACATTTTTACAATGCAATTATTCCCACAACTTTATTCAATTATATGTTTTTCAACAATCAAATTGCCAAGTTTAATTAATTTAAAAATTAGAAATTTTTATATTTAGAAATTTTTAAATTGCAAATTTCAAATAGATGATTTATTTGATTTTTAGTAAATTTTCAACATTTATTCATTTAACTTTCATAGAATACCGGTACTGAGTAAAATTCGATTTTTGCTTTTCAATTACCGTATCATCAATATATTGCATTTAATAAGAAATGTTTTGCCCACGAAAAATATAATCACTGTCGACTTAGTTATTTTCAACTCATTTAAAATAAATCAAGTTGATTGAAATGAAAAAAAATACTCCCCGACCGGGAATCGAACCCGGCCTTCCACGTGACAGGCGGAGATACTGACCACTATACTATCGAGGATTAATTTAATGATCAAAAACACACAGATTTGTCCAACAACTAAAAACACAACATTTTTACAATGCAATTATTCCCACAACTTTTCAATTATATGTTTTTCAACAATCAAATTGCCAAGTTTAATTAATTTAAAAATTAGAAATTTTTATATTTAGAAATTTTTAAATTGCAAATTTCAAATAGATGATTTATTTGATTTTTAGTAAATTTTCAACACATTTATTCATTTAACTTTCATAGAATACCGGTACTGAGTAAAATTCGATTTTTGCTTTTCAATTACCGTATCATCAATATATTGCATTTAATAAGAAATGTTTTGCCCACGAAAAATATAATCACTGTCGACTTAGTTATTTTCAACTCATTTAAAATAAATCAAGTTGATTGAAATGAAAAAAAATACTCCCCGACCGGGAATCGAACCCGGGCCTTCCACGTGACAGGCGGAGATACTGACCACTATACTATCGAGGATTAATTTAATGATCAAAAACACACAGATTTGTCCAACAACTAAAAACACAACATTTTTACAATGCAATTATTCCCACAACTTTATTCAATTATATGTTTTTCAACAATCAAATTGCCAAGTTTAATTAATTTAAAAATTAGAAATTTTTATATTTAGAAATTTTTAAATTGCAAATTTCAAATAGATGATTTATTTGATTTTTAGTAAATTTTCAACACATTTATTCATTTAACTTTCATAGAATACCGGTACTGAGTAAAATTCGATTTTTGCTTTTCAATTACCGTATCATCAATATATTGCATTTAATAAGAAATGTTTTGCCCACGAAAAATATAATCACTGTCGACTTAGTTATTTTCAACTCATTTAAAATAAATCAAGTTGATTGAAATGAAAAAAAATACTCCCCGACCGGGAATCGAACCCGGGCCTTCCACGTGACAGGCGGAGATACTGACCACTATACTATCGAGGATTAATTTAATGATCAAAAACACACAGATTTGTCCAACAACTAAAAACACAACATTTTTACAATGCAATTATTCCCACAACTTTATTCAATTATATGTTTTTCAACAATCAAATTGCCAAGTTTAATTAATTTAAAAATTAGAAATTTTTATATTTAGAAATTTTTAAATTGCAAATTTCAAATAGATGATTTATTTGATTTTTAGTAAATTTTCAACACATTTATTCATTTAACTTTCATAGAACCGGTACTGAGTAAAATTCGATTTTTGCTTTTCAATTACCGTATCATCAATATATTGCATTTAATAAGAAATGTTTTTGCCCACGAAAAATATAATCACTGTCGACTTAGTTATTTTCAACTCATTTAAAATAAATCAAGTTGATTGAAATGAAAAAAAATACTCCCCGACCGGGAATCGAACCCGGGCCTTCCACGTGACAGGCGGAGATACTGACCACTATACTATCGAGGATTAATTTAATGATCAAAAACACACAGATTTGTCCAACAACTAAAAACACAACATTTTTACAATGCAATTATTCCCACAACTTTATTCAATTATATGTTTTTCAACAATCAAATTGCCAAGTTTAATTAATTTAAAAATTAGAAATTTTTATATTTAGAAATTTTTAAATTGCAAATTTCAAATAGATGATTTATTTGATTTTTAGTAAATTTTCAACACATTTATTCATTTAACTTTCATAGAATACCGGTACTGAGTAAAATTCGATTTTTGCTTTTCAATTACCGTATCATCAATATATTGCATTTAATAAGAAATGTTTTGCCCACGAAAAATATAATCACTGTCGACTTAGTTATTTTCAACTCATTTAAAATAAATCAAGTTGATTGAAATGAAAAAAAATACTCCCCGACCGGGAATCGAACCCGGGCCTTCCACGTGACAGGCGGATACTGACCACTATACTATCGAGGATTAATTTAATGATCAAAAACACACAGATTTGTCCAACAACTAAAAACACAACATTTTTACAATGCAATTATTCCCACAACTTTATTCAATTATATGTTTTTCAACAATCAAATTGCCAAGTTTAATTAATTTAAAAATTAGAAATTTTTATATTTAGAAATTTTTAAATTGCAAATTTCAAATAGATGATTTATTTGATTTTTAGTAAATTTTCAACACATTTATTCATTTAACTTTCATAGAATACCGGTACTGAGTAAAATTCGATTTTTGCTTTTCAATTACCGTATCATCAATATATTGCATTTAATAAGAAATGTTTTGCCCACGAAAAATATAATCACTGTCGACTTAGTTATTTTCAACTCATTTAAAATAAATCAAGTTGATTGAAATGAAAAAAAATACTCCCCGACCGGGAATCGAACCCGGGCCTTCCACGTGACAGGCGGAGATACTGACCACTATACTATCGAGGATTAATTTAATGATCAAAAACACACAGATTTGTCCAACAACTAAAAACACAACATTTTTACAATGCAATTATTCCCACAACTTTATTCAATTATATGTTTTTCAACAATCAAATTGCCAAGTTTAATTAATTTAAAAATTAGAAATTTTTATATTTAGAAATTTTTAAATTGCAAATTTCAAATAGATGATTTATTTGATTTTTAGTAAATTTTCAACACATTTATTCATTTAACTTTCATAGAATACCGGTACTGAGTAAAATTCGATTTTTGCTTTTCAATTACCGTATCATCAATATATTGCATTTAATAAGAAATGTTTTGCCCACGAAAAATATAATCACTGTCGACTTAGTTATTTTCAACTCATTTAAAATAAATCAAGTTGATTGAAATGAAAAAAAATACTCCCCGACCGGGAATCGAACCCGGGCCTTCCACGTGACAGGCGGAGATACTGACCACTATACTATCGAGGATTAATTTAATGATCAAAAACACACAGATTTGTCCAACAACTAAAAACACAACATTTTTACAATGCAATTATTCCCACAACTTTATTCAATTATATGTTTTTCAACAATCAAATTGCCAAGTTTAATTAATTTAAAAATTAGAAATTTTTATATTTAGAAATTTTTAAATTGCAAATTTCAAATAGATGATTTATTTGATTTTTAGTAAATTTTCAACACATTTATTCATTTAACTTTCATAGAATACCGGTACTGAGTAAAATTCGATTTTTGCTTTTCAATTACCGTATCATCAATATATTGCATTTAATAAGAAATGTTTTGCCCACGAAAAATATAATCACTGTCGACTTAGTTATTTTCAACTCATTTAAAATAAATCAAGTTGATTGAAATGAAAAAAAATACTCCCCGACCGGGAATCGAACCCGGGCCTTCCACGTGACAGGCGGAGATACTGACCACTATACTATCGAGGATTAATTTAATGATCAAAAACACACAGATTTGTCCAACAACTAAAACACAACATTTTTACAATGCAATTATTCCCACAACTTTATTCAATTATATGTTTTTCAACAATCAAATTGCCAAGTTTAATTAATTTAAAAATTAGAAATTTTTATATTTAGAAATTTTTAAATTGCAAATTTCAAATAGATGATTTATTTGATTTTTAGTAAATTTTCAACACATTTATTCATTTAACTTTCATAGAATACCGGTACTGAGTAAAATTCGATTTTTGCTTTTCAATTACCGTATCATCAATATATTGCATTTAATAAGAAATGTTTTGCCCACGAAAAATATAATCACTGTCGACTTAGTTATTTTCAACTCATTTAAAATAAATCAAGTTGATTGAAATGAAAAAAAATACTCCCCGACCGGGAATCGAACCCGGGCCTTCCACGTGACAGGCGGAGATACTGACCACTATACTATCGAGGATTAATTTAATGATCAAAAACACACAGATTTGTCCAACAACTAAAAACACAACATTTTTACAATGCAATTATTCCCACAACTTTATTCAATTATATGTTTTTCAACAATCAAATTGCCAAGTTTAATTAATTTAAAAATTAGAAATTTTTATATTTAGAAATTTTTAAATTGCAAATTTCAAATAGATGATTTATTTGATTTTTAGTAAATTTTCAACACATTTATTCATTTAACTTTCATAGAATACCGGTACTGAGTAAAATTCGATTTTTGCTTTTCAATTACCGTATCATCAATATATTGCATTTAATAAGAAATGTTTTGCCCACGAAAAATATAATCACTGTCGACTTAGTTATTTTCAACTCATTTAAAATAAATCAAGTTGATTGAAATGAAAAAAAATACTCCCCGACCGGGAATCGAACCGGGCCTTCCACGTGACAGGCGGAGATACTGACCACTATACTATCGAGGATTAATTTAATGATCAAAAAACACAGATTTGTCCAACAACTAAAAACACAACATTTTTACAATGCAATTATTCCCACAACTTTATTCAATTATATGTTTTTCAACAATCAAATTGCCAAGTTTAATTAATTTAAAAATTAGAAATTTTTATTTAGAAATTTTTAAATTGCAAATTTCAAATAGATGATTTATTTGATTTTTAGTAAATTTTCAACACATTTATTCATTTAACTTTCATAGAATACCGGTACTGAGTAAAATTCGATTTTTGCTTTTCAATTACCGTATCATCAATATATTGCATTTAATAAGAAATGTTTTGCCCACGAAAAATATAATCACTGTCGACTTAGTTATTTTCAACTCATTTAAAATAAATCAAGTTGATTGAAATGAAAAAAAATACTCCCCGACCGGGAATCGAACCCGGGCCTTCCACGTGACAGGCGGAGATACTGACCACTATACTATCGAGGATTAATTTAATGATCAAAACACACAGATTTGTCCAACAACTAAAAACACAACATTTTTACAATGCAATTATTCCCACAACTTTATTCAATTATATGTTTTTCAACAATCAAATTGCCAAGTTTAATTAATTTAAAAATTAGAAATTTTTATATTTAGAAATTTTTAAATTGCAAATTTCAAATAGATGATTTATTTGATTTTTAGTAAATTTTCAACACATTTATTCATTTAACTTTCATAGAATACCGGTACTGAGTAAAATTCGATTTTTGCTTTTCAATTACCGTATCATCAATATATTGCATTTAATAAGAAATGTTTTGCCCACGAAAAATATAATCACTGTCGACTTAGTTATTTTCAACTCATTTAAAATAAATCAAGTTGATTGAAATGAAAAAAAATACTCCCCGACCGGGAATCGAACCCGGGCCTTCCACGTGACAGGCGGAGATACTGACCACTATACTATCGAGGATTAATTTAATGATCAAAAACACACAGATTTGTCCAACAACTAAAAACACAACATTTTTACAATGCAATTATTCCCACAACTTTATTCAATTATATGTTTTTCAACAATCAAATTGCCAAGTTTAATTAATTTAAAAATTAGAAATTTTTATATTTAGAAATTTTTAAATTGCAAATTTCAAATAGATGATTTATTTGATTTTTAGTAAATTTTCAACACATTTATTCATTTAACTTTCATAGAATACCGGTACTGAGTAAAATTCGATTTTTGCTTTTCAATTACCGTATCATCAATATATTGCATTTAATAAGAAATGTTTTGCCCACGAAAAATATAATCACTGTCGACTTAGTTATTTTCAACTCATTTAAAATAAATCAAGTTGATTGAAATGAAAAAAAATACTCCCCGACCGGGAATCGAACCCGGGCCTTCCACGTGACAGGCGGAGATACTGACCACTATACTATCGAGGATTAATTTAATGATCAAAAACACAGATTTGTCCAACAACTAAAAAACACAACATTTTTACAATGCAATTATTCCCACAACTTTATTCAATTATATGTTTTTCAACAATCAAATTGCCAAGTTTAATTAATTTAAAAATTAGAAATTTTTATATTTAGAAATTTTTAAATTGCAAATTTCAAATAGATGATTTATTTGATTTTTAGTAAATTTTCAACACATTTATTCATTTAACTTTCATAGAATACCGGTACTGAGTAAAATTCGATTTTTGCTTTTCAATTACCGTATCATCAATATATTGCATTTAATAAGAAATGTTTTGCCCACGAAAAATATAATCACTGTCGACTTAGTTATTTTCAACTCATTTAAAATAAATCAAGTTGATTGAAATGAAAAAAATACTCCCCGACCGGGAATCGAACCCGGGCCTTCCACGTGACAGGCGGAGATACTGACCACTATACTATCGAGGATTAATTTAATGATCAAAAACACACAGATTTGTCCAACAACTAAAAACACAACATTTTTACAATGCAATTATTCCACAACTTTATTCAATTATATGTTTTTCAACAATCAAATTGCCAAGTTTAATTAATTTAAAAATTAGAAATTTTTATTTTAGAAATTTTTAAATTGCAAATTTCAAATAGATGATTTATTTGATTTTTAGTAAATTTTCAACACATTTATTCATTTAACTTTCATAGAATACCGGTACTGAGTAAAATTCGATTTTTGCTTTTCAATTACCGTATCATCAATATATTGCATTTAATAAGAAATGTTTTGCCCACGAAAAATATAATCACTGTCGACTTAGTTATTTTCAACTCATTTAAAATAAATCAAGTTGATTGAAATGAAAAAAATACTCCCCGACCGGGAATCGAACCCGGGCCTTCCACGTGACAGGCGGAGATACTGACCACTATACTATCGAGGATTAATTTAATGATCAAAAACACACAGATTTGTCCAACAACTAAAAACACAACATTTTTACAATGCAATTATTCCCACAACTTTATTCAATTATATGTTTTTCAACAATCAAATTGCCAAGTTTAATTAATTTAAAAATTAGAAATTTTATATTTAGAAATTTTTAAATTGCAAATTTCAAATAGATGATTTATTTGATTTTTAGTAAATTTTCAACACATTTATTCATTTAACTTTCATAGAATACCGGTACTGAGTAAAATTCGATTTTTGCTTTTCAATTACCGTATCATCAATATATTGCATTTAATAAGAAATGTTTTGCCCACGAAAAATATAATCACTGTCGACTTAGTTATTTTCAACTCATTTAAAATAAATCAAGTTGATTGAAATGAAAAAAAATACTCCCCGACCGGGAATCGAACCCGGGCCTTCCACGTGACAGGCGGAGATACTGACCACTATACTATCGAGGATTAATTTAATGATCAAAAACACACAGATTTGTCCAACAACTAAAACACAACATTTTTACAATGCAATTATTCCCACAACTTTATTCAATTATATGTTTTTCAACAATCAAATTGCCAAGTTTAATTAATTTAAAAATTAGAAATTTTTATATTTAGAAATTTTTAAATTGCAAATTTCAAATAGATGATTTATTTGATTTTTAGTAAATTTTCAACACATTTATTCATTTAACTTTCATAGAATACCGGTACTGAGTAAAATTCGATTTTTGCTTTTCAATTACCGTATCATCAATATATTGCATTTAATAAGAAATGTTTTGCCCACGAAAAATATAATCACTGTCGACTTAGTTATTTTCAACTCATTTAAAATAAATCAAGTTGATTGAAATGAAAAAAATACTCCCCGACCGGAATCGAACCCGGGCCTTCCACGTGACAGGCGGAGATACTGACCACTATACTATCGAGGATTAATTTAATGATCAAAAACACAGATTTGTCCAACAACTAAAAACACAACATTTTTACAATGCAATTATTCCACAACTTTATTCAATTATATGTTTTTCAACAATCAAATGCCAAGTTTAATTAATTTAAAAATTAGAAATTTTTATATTTAGAAATTTTTAAATTGCAAATTTCAAATAGATGATTTATTTGATTTTTAGTAAATTTTCAACACATTTATTCATTTAACTTTCATAGAATACCGGTACTGAG
>JACMZG010000676.1:0-24082 GCA_018340805.1 Microvelia longipes
TGAGAAGGAAATAAAATAAAAATTCGAATATTAATTGAAAATGCATCCAGATTAAGTGAATATAAAATTAATGAGATGTGTGAGTTATTATAGAAATTAAAAATTATTAATAAATCTTACAAAATCTATGAGACTTAAGAAATTAAATTTTGAAACTTTAAATACAAAAATGTGAAAAGATATGTATATGGACAAAATTTGTGTTGAGAAGGAAAATGTAAAAATAGATGAACATTTAAAACTATCAATAAACATGGTATAAATAATTTATTTCAGTATAGGCCGTAAAAACATCAATTATTAAAATAAGCTATAAGAAATAACTAGAGTGATACTAATAATCACATTATAAACATAAAATTTTCGATTATTTGTCGAAATAAAATTACTTGTGTAATTACTTGAAGTATAATAGTAATATACTAAGAATACCAATATAATATAATAATAATAATAATAATAAATAATAATAATAATAAATAA
Source organism: Microvelia longipes (assembly GCA_018340805.1). Lineage (NCBI taxonomy): Eukaryota > Metazoa > Arthropoda > Insecta > Hemiptera > Veliidae > Microvelia > Microvelia longipes. The sequence goes on from JACMZG010000676.1 coordinate 484, forward strand.
TAATAATAATAATAATAATAATAATAATGATATTGACATAAAATAATAATATAATAAAAATAAAAAATATATACAAAATTAACTATATAATAATAAAAATATTGCGTTATAATAATAATTAATAATAATAATAATAATATAATATAATAATAATTATAATAATAATAATAATAATAATAATAATAATTATAATAATAATTAATAATAATAACATAACGAATAGACGTCACAAACAATTTAAATAATATTAACTATAAATGAAACACGAATAATAACACTAACAATTTTTTTGGTTTTTTAAAAATATTGAAAAGCACCAACTAAAATATAAGCTTAACTTAAAACTAACAATAATAAATCAAACAAAACAATTGAACAATTTTTTTGGTTTTTTTAGTTTTTTTTATAACAACATAAACATTAACAATTTTTTTGGTTTTTTTTAGTTTTTTTTAACAACATAAACATTAACAATTTTTTTGGTTTTTTTAGTTTTTTTTTAACAACATAAAGAACAAAGCAAAACATAAAACAAAATCTGAAATATTAGAAATCAATCTATTTGCTATTTTGAATTTCTTTTAAAGTTTTCGGAACAACAGCCTTCAGTAATTGTATTTGCCTGAGTTGCCAGTTTCTGTTTTTCATATCAATGACATCCTTTAATTTAAATCTAGTTTTGTTATCCAAATCTTTTGATACTGACAAGTCAGTAATTGTTAAAAACAACTCGTCAATACCCTTCGCATTTTCACATGTAAATCTTTTCCAACAACGACAATCATTTTACAAGCTGCATCAATATGAATACTGTTTAATGGAGCTTTGAGATAAGTCTTAATAACATGTAAAATAATGTAGTCAGGAAATTGATGTGACAAATATAATTCACATATAAATCTTGCGTTACCGAAAAATTTATCTTTTACTTTATTTATTTGTTCCTCAATACTTTCTTCATACATTATTTTCATTCTTTCATTTGTTTCTTTACTTATTTTTTCATTCCAGAATTCTTTCACTTCTTCAATTAGTTTGTCAAGACCCTTTTTAAACATTTGCTGACATTTATTTAATAAAACTGATCGAAAACTTTGTTTATCTACACAAAGTTCATTGAATTTACAAGTAAGCTTTGAATAAAGTTTACTATAAGATTCTTCTTGAATAGCTTTATTAAAAACTTGTTCAACAAAACAATTTAATTTTTCTTTACTATTAATATGAAGTCTTTTAATTTCTGAAATACAATTCTCAAAATTTTCAGGTGTCATTTTATTAAGGATGCTTTTTATACTTCTCTCAAAATCCAATAAATCAGCATTCAAATCATTGATTTTCGATTTTCTTAATTTTGGTGGCAAATAACCATTTTCATGATGAACTAATTTTGTTATTCTGCTACCAAATTTCCAACTCAAATCATTACTTTTCTTTTCAGAACTATTAATGAATTTTTCACAAACACCATCTTTATTTAGAAGCCGTTTTAAATCAATTTCATTAATTTCAATGCACTCAAATGATTTTGCCAATTTCAACACATAATCATTAGACATTGGTTTAGTATTAATGAATTTTAACATTTCATCTCTACTAAAAACAATTCTTTCTTTATTCACTTTCAATTCAACTGGTTTAGCTTTAACAACTACTGAACAACTCGTTTTCATTCCTAATTTAAAACTCGATTTCGCTCTAGATTGATTTCTATTATTATATTGTTGGTAATTATTTCTTGAAAATCTGTAATTCATATTAGACATTTGAAATTTATTAAAAAGTGATTTCCCTTTAATTAATAATTTCAAAAGAATTGTTTTTCGAAAATTATCAATTTATCAAGAATTTTATTGGCTAGCAAAATAGATTAAATAAAATTAATTTAATTAAAGTAAGAGGAATAAATGCAGCTTTAACATGAAACACATATTCGGCCCAAACAACATTGAAATATTTGTTTTAATATTTTCAAAAAATCATTTTTTTGTAACTTTATAAAAGAAGTGGTTAAGAAATTAAAAATTAATTTAAATCTAATAAAAAATGGATAATAATGAGAAGGAAATATAAATAAAAATTCGAATATTAATTGAAAATGCATCCAGATTAAGTGAATATAAAATTAATGAGATGTGTGAGTTATTATAGAAATTAAAAATTATTAATAAATCTTACAAAATCTATGAGACTTAAGAAATTAAATTTTGAAACTTTAAATACAAAAATGTGAAAAGATATGTATATGGACAAAATTTGTGTTGAGAAGGAAAATGTAAAAAGATGAACATTTAAAACTATCAATAAACATGGTATAAATAATTTATTTCAGTATAGGCCGTAAAAACATCAATTATTAAAATAAGCTATAAGAAATAACTAGAGTGATACTAATAATCACATTATAAACATAAAATTTTCGATTATTGTCGAAATACTTGTGTAATTACTTGAAGTATAATAGTAATATACTAAGAATACCAATATAATAATAATAATAATAATAATAATAATAATAATAATAATAATAATAATAATAATAATAATATAATAATAAAATAATAATAAAATAATAATATATATAATAATAATAATAATAAATAATAATAATAATAATAATATAATAATATAATAATAATATAATAATATAATAATAATAATAATAATAATAATAATAATAATAATAATAATAATAATAATAATAATAATAACATAACGAATAGACGTCACAAACAATTTAAATAATATTAACTATAATGAAACACGAATAATAACACTAACAATTTTTTTGGTTTTTTTAAAAATATTGAAAAGCACCAACTAAAATATAAGCTTAACTTAAAACTAACAATAATAAATCAAAAACAATTGAACAATTTTTTGGTTTTTTTTAGTTTTTTTATAACAACATAAACATTAACAATTTTTTTGGTTTTTTTAGTTTTTTTTATAACAACATAAACATTAACAATTTTTTTGGTTTTTTTAGTTTTTTTTTAACAACATAAAGAACAAAGCAAAGCATAAAACAAAATTGAAATATTAGAAATCAATCTATTTGCTATTTTGAATTTCTTTTAAAGTTTTCGGAACAACAGCCTTCAGTAATTGTATTTGCCTGAGTTGCCAGTTTCTGTTTTTCATATCAATGACATCCTTTAATTTAAATCTAGTTTTGTTATCCAAATCTTTTGATACTGACAAGTCAGTAATTGTTAAAAACAACTCGTCAATACCCTTCGCATTTTCACAATGTAAATCTTTTCCAACAACGACAATCATTTTACAAGCTGCATCAATATGAATACTGTTTAATGGAGCTTTGAGATAAGTCTTAATAACATGTAAAATAATGTAGTCAGGAAATTGATGTGACAAATATAATTCACATATAAATCTTCGTTACCGAAAAATTTATCTTTTACTTTATTTATTTGTTCCTCAATACTTTCTTCATACATTATTTTCATTCTTTCATTTGTTTCTTTACTTATTTTTTCATTCCAGAATTCTTTCACTTCTTCAATTAGTTTGTCAAGACCCTTTTTAAACATTTGCTGACATTTATTTAATAAAACTGATCGAAAACTTTGTTTATCTACACAAAGTTCATTGAATTTACAAGTAAGCTTTGAATAAAGTTTACTATAAGATTCTTCTTGAATAGCTTTATTAAAAACTTGTTCAACAAAACAATTTAATTTTTCTTTACTATTAATATGAAGTCTTTTAATTTCTGAAATACAATTCTCAAAATTTTCAGGTGTCATTTTATTAAGGATGCTTTTTATACTTCTCTCAAAATCCAATAAATCAGCATTCAAATCATTGATTTCGATTTTCTTAATTTTGGTGGCAAATAACCATTTTCATGATGAACTAATTTTGTTATTCTGCTACCAAATTTCCAACTCAAATCATTACTTTTCTTTTCAGAACTATTAATGAATTTTTCACAAACACCATCTTTATTTAGAAGCCGTTTTAAATCAATTTCATTAATTTCAATGCACTCAAATGATTTTGCCAATTTCAACACATAATCATTAGACATTGGTTTAGTATTAATGAATTTTAACATTTCATCTCTACTAAAAACAATTCTTTCTTTATTCACTTTCAATTCAACTGGTTTAGCTTTAACAACTACTGAACAACTCGTTTTCATTTCTAATTTAAAACTCGATTTCGCTCTAGATTGATTTCTATTATTATATTGTTGGTAATTATTTTTGAAAATCTGTAATTCATATTAGACATTTGAAATTTATTAAAAAAAGTGATTTCCCTTTAATTAATAATTTCAAAAGAATTGTTTTTTCGAAAATTATCAATTTATCAAGAATTTTATTGGCTAGCAAAATAGATTAAATAAAATTAATTTAATTAAAGTAAGAGGAATAAATGCAGCTTTAACATGAAACACATATTCGCCCAAACAACATTGAAATATTTGTTTTAATATTTTCAAAAAATCATTTTTTTGTAACTTTATAAAAGAAGTGGTTAAGAAATTAAAAATTAATTTAAATCTAATAAAAAATGGATAATAATGAGAAGGAAATATAAATAAAAATTCGAATATTAATTGAAAATGCATCCAGATTAAGTGAATATAAAAAATGAGATGTGTGAGTTATTATAGAAATTAAAAATTATTAATAAATCTTACAAAATCTATGAGACTTAAGAAATTAAATTTTGAAACTTTAAATACAAAAATGTGAAAAGATATGTATATGGACAAAATTTGTGTTGAGAAGGAAAATGTAAAAATAGATGAACATTTAAAACTATCAATAAACATGGTATAAATAATTTATTTCAGTATAGGCCGTAAAAACATCAATTATTAAAATAAGCTATAAGAAATAACTAGAGTGATACTAATAATCACATTATAAACATAAAATTTTCGATTATTTGTCGAAATAAAATTACTTGTGTAATTACTTGAAGTATAATAGTAATATTACTAAGAATACCAATATAATAATAATAATAATAATAATAATATAATAATAATAATAATAATAATAATAATAATAATAAAATAATATAAATAATAATAATATATAATAATAATAATAAAAAATAAATAATAATAATAATATAATAATATAATAATATAATATAATAATAATATAATAATAATAATAATAATAATAATAATAATAATAATAATAATAATAATAATAATAATAATAATAATAATAATAATAACATAACGAATAGACGTCACAAACAATTTAAATAATATTAACTATAAATGAAACACGAATAATAACACTAACAATTTTTTTGGTTTTTTAAAAATATTGAAAAGCACCAACTAAAATATAAGCTTAACTTAAAACTAACAATAATAAATCAAACAAAACAATTGAACAATTTTTTTGGTTTTTTTAGTTTTTTTATAACAACATAAACATTAACAATTTTTTTGGTTTTTTTAGTTTTTTTTATAACAACATAAACATTAACAATTTTTTTGGTTTTTTTAGTTTTTTTAACAACATAAAGAACAAAGCAAAGCATAAAACAAAATTTGAAATATTAGAAATCAATCTATTTGCTATTTTGAATTTCTTTTAAAGTTTTCGGAACAACAGCCTTCAGTAATTGTATTTGCCTGAGTTGCCAGTTTCTGTTTTTCATATCAATGACATCCTTTAATTTAAATCTAGTTTTGTATCCAAATCTTTTGATACTGACAAGTCAGTAATTGTTAAAAACAACTCGTCAATACCCTTCGCATTTTCACAATGTAAATCTTTTCCAACAACGACAATCATTTTACAAGCTGCATCAATATGAATACTGTTTAATGGAGCTTTGAGATAAGTCTTAATAACATGTAAAATAATGTAGTCAGGAAATTGATGTGACAAATATAATTCACATATAAATCTTCGTTACCGAAAAATTTATCTTTTACTTTATTTATTTGTTCCTCAATACTTTCTTCATACATTATTTTCATTCTTTCATTTGTTTCTTTACTTATTTTTTCATTCCAGAATTCTTTCACTTCTTCAATTAGTTTGTCAAGACCCTTTTTAAACATTTGCTGACATTTATTTAATAAAACTGATCGAAAACTTTGTTTATCTACACAAAGTTCATTGAATTTACAAGTAAGCTTTGAATAAAGTTTACTATAAGATTCTTCTTGAATAGCTTTATTAAAAACTTGTTCAAAAAACAATTTAATTTTTCTTTACTATTAATATGAAGTCTTTTAATTTCTGAAATACAATTCTCAAAATTTTCAGGTGTCATTTTATTAAGGATGCTTTTTATACTTCTCTCAAAATCCAATAAATCAGCATTCAAATCATTGATTTTCGATTTTCTTAATTTTGGTGGCAAATAACCATTTTCATGATGAACTAATTTTGTTATTCTGCTACCAAATTTCCAACTCAAATCATTACTTTTCTTTTCAGAACTATTAATGAATTTTTCACAAACACCATCTTTATTTAGAAGCCGTTTTAAATCAATTTCATTAATTTCAATGCACTCAAATGATTTTGCCAATTTCAACACATAATCATTAGACATTGGTTTAGTATTAATGAATTTTAACATTTCATCTCTACTAAAAACAATTCTTTCTTTATTCACTTTCAATTCAACTGGTTTAGCTTTAACAACTACTGAACAACTCGTTTTCATTCCTAGTTTAAAACTCGATTTCGCTCTAGATTGATTTCTATTATTATATTGTTGGTAATTATTTCTTGAAAATCTGTAATTCATATTAGACATTTGAATTTATTAAAAAAAGTGATTTCCCTTTAATTAATAATTTCAAAAGAATTGTTTTTCGAAAATTATCAATTTATCAAGAATTTTATTGGCTAGCAAAATAGATTAAATAAAATTAATTTAATTAAAGTAAGAGGAATAAATGCAGCTTTAACATGAAACACATATTCGGCCCAAACAACATTAAAATATTTGTTTTAATATTTTCAAAAAATCATTTTTTTGTAACTTTATAAAAGAAGTGGTTAAGAAATTAAAAATTAATTTAAATCTAATAAAAAATGGATAATAATGAGAAGGAAATATAAATAAAAATTCGAATATTAATTGAAAATGCATCCAGATTAAGTGAATATAAAATTAATGAGATGTGTGAGTTATTATAGAAATTAAAAATTATTAATAAATCTTACAAAATCTATGAGACTTAAGAAATTAAATTTTGAAACTTTAAATACAAAAATGTGAAAAGATATGTATATGGACAAAATTTGTGTTGAGAAGGAAAATGTAAAAATAGATGAACATTTAAAACTATCAATAAACATGGTATAAATAATTTATTTCAGTATAGGCCGTAAAAACATCAATTATTAAAATAAGCTATAAGAAATAACTAGAGTGATACTAATAATCACATTATAAACATAAAATTTTCGATTATTTGTCGAAATAAAATTACTTGTGTAATTACTTGAAGTATAATAGTAATAACTAAGAATACCAATATAATAATAATAATAATAATAATATAATAATAATAATAATAATAATAATAATAATAATAATAATATAATAATAAAAATAATAATATAATAATAACTAATAATAATAAAAATAAATAATAATAATATAATATAATAATAATAGAATAATAATAATAATAATAATAATAATAATAATAATAATAATAATAATAATAATAATAATAATAATAATAACATAACGAATAGACGTCACAAACAATTTAAATAATATTAACTATAAATGAAACACGAATAATAACACTAACAATTTTTTGGTTTTTTTAAAAATATTGAAAAGCACCAACTAAAATATAAGCTTAACTTAAAACTAACAATAATAAATCAAACAAAACAATTGAACAATTTTTTTGGTTTTTTTAGTTTTTTTTATAACAACATAAACATTAACAATTTTTTTGGTTTTTTTTAGTTTTTTTATAACAACATAAACATTAACAATTTTTTTGGTTTTTTTAGTTTTTTTTAACAACATAAAGAACAAAGCAAAGCATAAAACAAAATTGAAATATTAGAAATCAATCTATTTGCTATTTTGAATTTCTTTTAAAGTTTTCGGAACAACAGCCTTCAGTAATTGTATTTGCCTGAGTTGCCAGTTTCTGTTTTTCATATCAATGACATCCTTTAATTTAAATCTAGTTTTGTTATCCAAATCTTTTGATACTGACAAGTCAGTAATTGTTAAAAACAACTCGTCAATACCCTTCGCATTTTCACAATGTAAATCTTTTCCAACAACGACAATCATTTTACAAGCTGCATCAATATGAATACTGTTTAATGGAGCTTTGAGATAAGTCTTAATAACATGTAAAATAATGTAGTCAGGAAATTGATGTGACAAATATAATTCACATATAAATCTTCCGTTACCGAAAAATTTATCTTTTACTTTATTTATTTGTTCCTCAATACTTTCTTCATACATTATTTTCATTCTTTCATTTGTTTCTTTACTTATTTTTTCATTCCAGAATTCTTTCACTTCTTCAATTAGTTTGTCAAGACCCTTTTTAAACATTTGCTGACATTTATTTAATAAAACTGATCGAAAACTTTGTTTATCTACACAAAGTTCATTGAATTTACAAGTAAGCTTTGAATAAAGTTTACTATAAGATTCTTCTTGAATAGCTTTATTAAAAACTTGTTCAACAAAACAATTTAATTTTTCTTTACTATTAATATGAAGTCTTTTAATTTCTGAAATACAATTCTCAAAATTTTCAGGTGTCATTTTATTAAGGATGCTTTTTATACTTCTCTCAAAATCCAATAAATCAGCATTCAATCATTGATTTTCGATTTTCTTAATTTTGGTGGCAAATAACCATTTTCATGATGAACTAATTTTGTTATTCTGCTACCAAATTTCCAACTCAAATCATTACTTTTCTTTTCAGAACTATTAATGAATTTTTCACAAACCATCTTTATTTAGAAGCCGTTTTAAATCAATTTCATTAATTTCAATGCACTCAAATGATTTTGCCAATTTCAACACATAATCATTAGACATTGGTTTAGTATTAATGAATTTTAACATTTCATCTCTACTAAAAACAATTCTTTCTTTATTCACTTTCAATTCAACTGGTTTAGCTTTAACAACTACTGAACAACTCGTTTTCATTTCTAGTTTAAAACTCGATTTCGCTCTAGATTGATTTCTATTATTATATTGTTGGTAATTATTTCTTGAAAATCTGTAATTCATATTAGACATTTGAAATTTATTAAAAAAGTGATTTCCCTTTAATTAATAATTTCAAAAGAATTGTTTTTCGAAAATTATCAATTTATCAAGAATTTTATTGGCTAGCAAAATAGATTAAATAAAATTAATTTAATTAAAGTAAGAGGAATAAATGCAGCTTTAACATGAAACATATTCGGCCCAAACAACATTGAAATATTTGTTTTAATATTTTCAAAAAATCATTTTTTTGTAACTTTATAAAAGAAGTGGTTAAGAAATTAAAAATTAATTTAAATCTAATAAAAAATGGATAATAATGAGAAGGAAATATAAATAAAAATTCGAATATTAATTGAAAATGCATCCAGATTAAGTGAATATAAAATTAATGAGATGTGTGAGTTATTATAGAAATTAAAAATTATTAATAAATCTTACAAAATCTATGAGACTTAAGAAATTAAATTTTGAAACTTTAAATACAAAAATGTGAAAAGATATGTATATGGACAAAATTTGTGTTGAGAAGGAAAATGTAAAAATAGATGAACATTTAAAACTATCAATAAACATGGTATAAATAATTTATTTCAGTATAGGCCGTAAAAACATCAATTATTAAAATAAGCTATAAGAAATAACTAGAGTGATACTAATAATCACATTATAAACATAAACTTTTCGATTATTTGTCGAAATAAAATTACTTGTGTAATTACTTGAAGTATAATAGTAATATACTAAGAATACCAATATAATAATAATAATAATAATAATAATAATAATAATAATAATATATAATAACATAAAATAATAATATAATAATAATATATATAATAATATAATAATAATATAATAATAATAATAATAATAATAATATAATATAATAATAATAATAATAATAATAATAATAATAATAATAATAATAATAATAATAATAATAATAATAATAATAATAATAATAATAATAATAATAATAACGAATAGACGTCACAAACAATTTAAATAATATTAACTATCAATGAAACACGAATAATAACACTAACAATTTTTTTGGTTTTTTTAAAAATATTGAAAAGCACCAACTAAAATATAAGCTTAACTTAAAACTAACAATAATAAATCAAACAAAACAATTGAACAATTTTTTTGGTTTTTTTAGTTTTTTTATAACAACATAAACATTAACAATTTTTTTGGTTTTTTTTAGTTTTTTTATAACAACATAAACATTAACAATTTTTTTGGTTTTTTTAGTTTTTTTAAAACATAAAGAACAAAGCAAAGCATAAAACAAAATTTGAAATATTAGAAATCAATCTATTTGCTATTTTGAATTTCTTTTAAAGTTTTCGGAACAACAGCCTTCAGTAATTGTATTTGCCTGAGTTGCCAGTTTCTGTTTTTCATATCAATGACATCCTTTAATTTAAATCTAGTTTTGTTATCCAAATCTTTTGATACTGACAAGTCAGTAATTGTTAAAAACAACTCGTCAATACCCTTCGCATTTTCACAATGTAAATCTTTTCCAACAACGACAATCATTTTACAAGCTGCATCAATATGAATACTGTTTAATGGAGCTTTGAGATAAGTCTTAATAACATGTAAAATAATGTAGTCAGGAATTGATGTGACAAATATAATTCACATATAAATCTTCCGTTACCGAAAAATTTATCTTTTACTTTATTTATTTGTTCCTCAATACTTTCTTCATACATTATTTTCATTCTTTCATTTGTTTCTTTACTTATTTTTTCATTCCAGAATTCTTTCACTTCTTCAATTAGTTTGTCAAGACCCTTTTTAAACATTTGCTGACATTTATTTAATAAAACTGATCGAAAACTTTGTTTATCTACACAAAGTTCATTGAATTTACAAGTAAGCTTTGAATAAAGTTTACTATAAGATTCTTCTTGAATAGCTTTATTAAAAACTTGTTCAACAAAACAATTTAATTTTTCTTTACTATTAATATGAAGTCTTTTAATTTCTGAAATACAATTCTCAAAATTTTCAGGTGTCATTTTATTAAGGATGCTTTTTATACTTCTCTCAAAATCCAATAAATCAGCATTCAAATCATTGATTTTCGATTTTCTTAATTTTGGTGGCAAATAACCATTTTCATGATGAACTAATTTTGTTATTCTGCTACCAAATTTCCAACTCAAATCATTACTTTTCTTTTCAGAACTATTAATGAATTTTTCACAAACACCATCTTTATTTAGAAGCCGTTTTAAATCAATTTCATTAATTTCAATGCACTCAAATGATTTTGCCAATTTCAACACATAATCATTAGACATTGGTTTAGTATTAATGAATTTTAACATTTCATCTCTACTAAAAACAATTCTTTCTTTATTCACTTTCAATTCAACTGGTTTAGCTTTAACAACTACTGAACAACTCGTTTTCATTTCTAGTTTAAAACTCGATTTCGCTCTAGATTGATTTCTATTATTATATTGTTGGTAATTATTTCTTGAAAATCTGTAATTCATATTAGACATTTGAAATTTATTAAAAAAGTGATTTCCCTTTAATTAATAATTTCAAAAGAATTGTTTTTCGAAAATTATCAATTTATCAAGAATTTTATTGGCTAGCAAAATAGATTAAATAAAATTAATTTAATTAAAGTAAGAGGAATAAATGCAGCTTTAACATGAAACACATATTCGGCCCAAACAACATTGAAATATTTGTTTTAAATATTTTCAAAAAATCATTTTTTTGTAACTTTATAAAAGAAGTGGTTAAGAAATTAAAAATTAATTTAAATCTAATAAAATATGGATAATAATGAGAAGGAAATATAAATAAAAATTCGAATATTAATTGAAAATGCATCCAGATTAAGTGAATATAAAATTAATGAGATGTGTGAGTTATTATAGAAATTAAAAATTATTAATAAATCTTACAAAATCTATGAGACTTAAGAAATTAAATTTTGAAACTTTAAATACAAAAATGTGAAAAGATATGTATATGGACAAAATTTGTGTTGAGAAGGAAAATGTAAAAATAGATGAACATTTAAAACTATCAATAAACATGGTATAAAATTTATTTCAGTATAGGCCGTAAAAACATCAATTATTAAAATAAGCTATAAGAAATAACTAGAGTGATACTAATAATCACATTATAAACATAAACTTTTCGATTATTTGTCGAAATAAAATTACTTGTGTAATTACTTGAAGTATAATAGTAATATACTAAGAATACCAATATATAATAATAATAATAATAATAATATAATAATAATAATAATAATAATAATAATATTAATATTAATATTAATAAAATAATAATAATATAATAAAAAATAATAATAATATAAATAATAATAATAATAATAATAATATAATAATAATAATAATAATAATAATAATAATAATAATAATAATAATAATAATAATAATAATAAATAACGAATAGACGTCACAAACAATTTAAATAATATTAACTATCAATGAAACACGAATAATAACACTAACAATTTTTTTGGTTTTTTAAAAATATTGAAAAGCACCAACTAAAATATAAGCTTAACTTAAAACTAACAATAATAAATCAAACAAAACAATTGAACAATTTTTTTGGTTTTTTTAGTTTTTTTATAACAACATAAACATTAACAATTTTTTTGGTTTTTTTAGTTTTTTTTATAACAACATAAACATTAACAATTTTTTTGGTTTTTTTAGTTTTTTTTAACAACATAAAGAACAAAGCAAAGCATAAAACAAAATTTTGAAATATTAGAAATCAATCTATTTGCTATTTTGAATTTCTTTTAAAGTTTTCGGAACAACAGCCTTCAGTAATTGTATTTGCCTGAGTTGCCAGTTTCTGTTTTTCATATCAATGACATCCTTTAATTTAAATCTAGTTTTGTTATCCAAATCTTTTGATACTGACAAGTCAGTAATTGTTAAAAACAACTCGTCAATACCCTTCGCATTTTCACAATGTAAATCTTTTCCAACAACGACAATCATTTTACAAGCTGCATCAATATGAATACTGTTTAATGGAGCTTTGAGATAAGTCTTAATAACATGTAAAATAATGTAGTCAGGAAATTGATGTGACAAATATAATTCACATATAAATCTTCCGTTACCGAAAAATTTATCTTTTACTTTATTTATTTGTTCCTCAATACTTTCTTCATACATTATTTTCATTCTTTCATTTGTTTCTTTACTTATTTTTTCATTCCAGAATTCTTTCACTTCTTCAATTAGTTTGTCAAGACCCTTTTTAAACATTTGCTGACATTTATTTAATAAAACTGATCGAAAACTTTGTTTATCTACACAAAGTTCATTGAATTTACAAGTAAGCTTTGAATAAAGTTTACTATAAGATTCTTCTTGAATAGCTTTATTAAAAACTTGTTCAACAAAACAATTTAATTTTTCTTTACTATTAATATGAAGTCTTTTAATTTCTGAAATACAATTCTCAAAATTTTCAGGTGTCATTTTATTAAGGATGCTTTTTATACTTCTCTCAAAATCCAATAAATCAGCATTCAAATCATTGATTTTCGATTTTCTTAATTTTGGTGGCAAATAACCATTTTCATGATGAACTAATTTTGTTATTCTGCTACCAAATTTCCAACTCAAATCATTACTTTTCTTTTCAGAACTATTAATGAATTTTTCACAAACACCATCTTTATTTAGAAGCCGTTTTAAATCAATTTCATTAATTTCAATGCACTCAAATGATTTTGCCAATTTCAACACATAATCATTAGACATTGGTTTAGTATTAATGAATTTTAACATTTCATCTCTACTAAAAACAATTCTTTCTTTATTCACTTTCAATTCAACTGGTTTAGCTTTAACAACTACTGAACAACTCGTTTTCATTTCTAGTTTAAAACTCGATTTCGCTCTAGATTGATTTCTATTATTATATTGTTGGTAATTATTTCTTGAAAATCTGTAATTCATATTAGACATTTGAAATTTATTAAAAAAAGTGATTTCCCTTTAATTAATAATTTCAAAAGAATTGTTTTTCGAAAATTATCAATTTATCAAGAATTTTATTGGCTAGCAAAATAGATTAAATAAAATTAATTTAATTAAAGTAAGAGGAATAAATGCAGCTTTAACATGAAACACATATTCGGCCCAAACAACATTGAAATATTTGTTTTAATATTTTCAAAAAATCATTTTTTTGTAACTTTATAAAAGAAGTGGTTAAGAAATTAAAATTAATTTAAATCTAATAAAATATGGATAATAATGAAAGGAAATATAAATAAAAATTCGAATATTAATTGAAAATGCATCCAGATTAAGTGAATATAAAATTAATGAGATGTGTGAGTTATTATAGAAATTAAAAATTATTAATAAATCTTACAAAATCTATGAGACTTAAGAAATTAAATTTTGAAACTTTAAATACAAAAATGTGAAAAGATATGTATATGGACAAAATTTGTGTTGAGAAGGAAAATGTAAAAATAGATGAACATTTAAAACTATCAATAAACATGGTATAAATAATTTATTTCAGTATAGGCCGTAAAAACATCAATTATTAAAATAAGCTATAAGAAATAACTAGAGTGATACTAATAATCACATTATAAACATAAACTTTTCGATTATTTGTCGAAATAAAATTACTTGTGTAATTACTTGAAGTATAATAGTAATATTACTAAGAATACCAATATAATAATAATAATAATAATAATAATAATATAATAATATAATAATAATATATTAATATTAATAATTATAAAAATAATAAAATAATATAATAATAATAATAATAATAATAATAATAATAATAATAATAATAATAATATAATAATAATAATAATAATAATAATAATAATATAATAATAATAATAATAATAATAATAATAATAATAATAATAACATAACGAATAGACGTCACAAACAATTTAAATAATATTAACTATCAATGAAACACGAATAATAACACTAACAANATAATATAATAATAATAATAATATAATAATAATAATAAATATACTTATGAATAATAATAATATATAATAATAATAATAATGATAAAAATAATAAATAATTATAATAATAATAATAATAATAATGAATAATAATAATAACTAATAATAATTATAATAGTAATAATTAATAATATAAATAATAAAATTGATAATAAATAATATAATAATAATATAACAATAATATTAATAATAACCTATAATAAGACTATATATAATATATATATAATAATTTTATTAATATTCCTTTATTATTGCGGTTTTTTAATGTAGTAAGTACACGAGAAATTTCTACTTATTGCTGCTTCTGCTAAGTGTCCCAATCGATATGGGTTAGACTTTTGGTTTACGATGTTTCCACTGATCTAAAATAGTCATGACTATGGTTTATAGATGGTCGTAAAATAAATACAATAATTTGTTGTTGACTTCAAAGAAGTGTGCCAACCTATTTCTTTTTAATATCAAACTAGCACACACTCTGACTGATTTAAACTATAAATTCAATAGGTTAACAGCAAATGGTGCAACTTTATTCTTTTCTCTTAATTTGGTCCAACTTTGGCAATTATTCTCAATCTAACCAATTACAGAGGTTACTAGGATTCCGATACAATCTGTATTAATTTTTGCGATTCTCTGTACACTTCTTAAACCCTTGTTATTTCATGTAAAAATATTTTATATAAACTTTATCCATCGAATCATTACAACTTTAAAAACCATAATTAAATATTCGATTGTGTTATTTAAACATAATAACAGATAAACACATAACATCAAGGAGAAAATATAATAATAATATGATTTCTTTACTTAATATTCTTTTGATTTAGTTAGGTATTCGTATACTTTAATCACTTTGACTAATATGAATAAAAACCTGTAAAGTTTCGACTTGTTTGTTTTCCAGAATTTTAGAGGATAAAATATGATTAAACGTATTCTATTACAAACTTCACTTTAATTTAGTGATGAGAAGATGGAGTGTAAATATCGATGTAGCTTTACAGAAGCTTAATAACTTTTACTCGTTGAGCTTTTCCTACACCTTTAAGATTAAGGGTAAAAAATAGCACCTATAAAATAGTTTTAATTCACCTATCAAGACATTAATCAGATCATTAATTTGGAGACCGTGATTCAGATTATAAGCTACGGGGTTGTGGTTCAAACAATTATTAAAGTTTACCAACTCGCAATAGAGATTTAGTGGTTGAATTTTAATCACCATTTAAATATATATTAGTGAATCGTCAAATCGGCCGTTTCATGGAATTTTTTAAATATATTTTATCTGATACAAGGACTTTTAATGCAAATAGCGTTTTAACATGATGGATACGTTACTTGATCGATTAATTCACCCCAAATATTCATCAAATAGTAATGCTATAATCTTAGCTGCTCATTTTTTTATTTTATTAGTTACATATACACTCATAATGAATATAAGATTTTTGGAGGTTATCAACACCTGGTCAATGATTAGGATGGTATCGTTGTATTTTAAATAAGGTATTTTAACAATCGAAGAATGGGTGACTAATGGTCATGCTATGACCTAAATTTTAATGTAGAACAAGTGTAGATGGAGATGCATTATATTGACTTAATTAAATTGTAATCTACATTTTTCTTAATTACATTAATTTTCATAGCTGTAATAGGTGATTTTTTGAGGTGGCAACGGACAAGTTCATGGATACTTAAGTAGTGAGCACTCTATTATCTACATTCCTTATGTAAAATTAAAGACAGGAATTTCTTTAATGGTATATTATAACGTTTAAAAATTAAATATGCAGATATTATTTGAAATCAATATTACGCCTATTAAAATCATATGCCATACACACGGTAACAACACCTCGCAGGAAATTTACGTTAGATTGAAATGATTAATGTATCCCGCTTGAGATAACAAGATTGGCGGTCGTTAGTATTGGCTGTATGTGGTAAAACAAGGTGTTATACGATTTTTAGAGTTTTGGATTTGGAAAAAATTCGTATTCGATGAAAAATTTAGTTACATGATTTTATTTTCTTTATTAAGGTGCTACTAATTCTTATCAATTTTACAAGCTTAGCATGTAGTTCGTAAAAAATTTAAACGTTAATCGCAAAGTCTACCATTAATTAATACATGCGGATTTATCAAATCTTTTGATAATACGTTGTATCGGTTAAAGCGCAAGTCGTATTAATCGTGAAATTATTTCGCTAAGCGGGTTGTATATACGGAGTAACAAAATTAATACCCACTCTCTTGGTGCTTATTTACTTCGCCATTCGTATTTCGCTTAACCAATTTCGTTCTATCCCGGAGTTTACTGTTAACATTTACAAACATTTCGGGATTTACTCTAGCAAGACTAATTCAAAATTGCATTTATCTTTTCTTTTTACAGTACCATATTAATGTTAAATTACTTAATTTATTTTAGTTAAATTTATATAAAGGTGTCCTTGAGGTAACGGATAACTTCCACCCAGTGATTCTATGATCAATTTTAGGCATAAATGATCTAAATAAAATCCATGTCAATTCTCAACCGTTTCGAGATATGAGAGTCAAAATTTGATAATTAAAAATTGATTGACTGGCATATATTAAATGTCTGGCTTTTTAATCTAGTCAATAATCAACTTGTACTATGTACGTAGAAAAGCTAAAATAATTTTCAATTCCTTAATAATTAGTGAAATTTTATAATCAAGGAAAACGAAGAAAACTTAATAATATTTTGTACAAATTTAAAACTTGTCTTCTTGTTTCCATTTCAGTAATACCAAAGATCAACTCGACGTTTGATTCAATCTGCCAAATTATTCTTTTCCATGTTTCCCTTGTTTATCAAACGATAGCATAGAAATACGTGTGTTAATAATTCATTCTTTGGTTTTGGTTCTTTTTTAATAATCAAATAGTTTTTAATGGCCCCAAATGAACAAATCCATGGGATTAATTCAGGAGATCTTAATAGGCAACGAACAAATCCCATTTATTCCTAACCAACGATTTGAAGTGTTTTATTCAAATAATCAGACCTTAAGAGAAACATTCTCAAGCAACCCTGGAGATCTAATCCAAAGATTTCTTACATTTTGCTTTTTAAGGTTTTGATTAAATAAAGGCCACAGCAAAAAATTTCCTATTACCCTCTCCAACATACACTAACGATGCTTGAAAATACGCTTCAGTATTTGCATGGGACTTCTGGTTTCCCTAAGATGCTCGGGTTTCGATGATTGTTTATTTGTAATCCGCGAGTAAATATTGTTTCACAGGAAAAGAATTATTTGAAATAAATTTTGACTGATCCTGTACAACAATCTGAAATTTACTCTTTTTGATAATCAACTTGGAAGAAGGTTTTGTTACTCTTTGCATGTGATAAGGTAAACGCCGTTCTTCGTGGAGTTTTTTTGACTTATGCTGATTTTGTTAAATCCTTGTGACTGTTTCCACTCAAAGTAAACTATTCGAGTTATCTACGTCAAATAAGTCAACACCCTCTCCGTATGTTATTGACGTGACGCTTCTCTCTGATGTTTTTTGACAGACAGTTTCTCATAAATGTTGAAGATTAGTTTGAAAGGTTTTGTTTTATAGAGAATTTCTATTTGGGAACTTATTTTGTATCATCTTTGGACAGACAGTATGGCGTTGCAGAAACATAAAGAAACACATTTCTGCGTTGTTCAGCATATGGTAATTTAAAGGAAATAAACAACTCGACATTAAATTAATTAATGAAATTTAAAACTAATCAATACTTCTGCTTTAATTTATAATTATCTTTTAATTTTTGATTTTATTTTGAATAGAGACAATTAAAGAATATTTTAATGACTTGAAAGACATAAAAAGATGTTTGAATATTAACTATAGTGAGGTTTTTAAATCGAATCAATGTATTTGTTGAGAGAATGAAACTGGACAACATACACACCAATACAACATGCATTTACAAAGATGACGAGGAAGCAGCAATGAAAGATTTAATCAATTCAAGCATCAGAAGGATCCAATTCAGTCAATTCAATCAAAACCCAATTAGGACATTTAAATTTATGATTTGTGTGATGATTTGTGATGATTTGATTCATGAAATGAATTTTATTTCTATTTTAGTGTGATTTGTATTGTGAATTTTATATATTTCTATTTCTATCTTCAATCAACATTCAGTGTCGATTTTACCATCAAGATTCAAAGACAAAATGACATTTTTATTTGATCTATTTTGATCTTGTTACGATTTTGTTTGAACACATGTATAGTGGTCTGTATTAAGGCTTAATTTAAATTATCATTTTCGGCTGATTTGAGGATTGTATATTTATAATTGGAATTTTTATTTTTAGACCGTAATTATTTGGTTAACAGTAGTTTTACAAATAAAATACGAATATTATAAATAATAAGAATTTTAAAGAAATTTTTTAATTCAATAATTTAAATTTTAATTAATTCATACTTGTTACAATTAATTTTATTTTTTGAAAATTTTTTAATTTATTTAGAATTTTTTATTTTTATGTTAGTAATGATTAAAATGCTGCAGTATAGAATGTGTTGGACAAAATATGTAGTCTTTACCATTTTGATCTGTACTAAATAAGAACTTTTCTTTCAGGTATATACTGTTCTTTGTGAGAAAATTTATGTAACGGTAATTGCAACCTAATAAACTTTTTTACAAAGTAAAATTCTTTTTTTTTTGAATTATTAAGAATAATATATAGTTTAATTAAATTTATATTCACATAATCTATAATAACGAATTAAGTTAACATCCTCCTAGTTATATATCACTGTTATATCAAATTGGTTGAATTGTTTAACTCACGTTAAAAATTTAATTCACGTGATTTTATTTTGCCTCAAACCCCAACGTATCTCAACATATTGTTTGATGTGTTACGAGGATTTTTTACAACTTTGACTATTAATATTCGGAAACGGTTGAGAGTTGGACATATATTTATTGATCATTTAGCTTAGAATGATATATAGATCACTGGTGAAGTCTATTCGTTTACTCACGGGAACCTTGTATAAACATTTTTAATTATTCGATTTTTGTCTAATTTAACATCAAATATTTTTTCCATCGTTGACTAAGACTTGCATACTCTTGGGCTATGTTCATATAATGCATCTTAGAAATACAATTATTCAACCAAATCTTACAGATTTCTAATCTATATTCATTTCTTTCTACTTTATAACAAGAAGCACCACAACTACATGCGCAAAACAATTCACTTTTTAAATTGATTATTAAATGATTATAATCTATATCATCAAAATTATTATTAAAATTTAACTATTATAAACTAGGTAATCTTAAAAGATTAAACAAGATCCTAATCCAAACCTTTATGTTACTAATAATAAACGTATGACATGTTGCGAGAATACTTACAAAAACATATACTTTCAACAGCAAGATGATTAAGATTCATTTAAATGGAGTTTGATTGTATCAGAATGTAATCTCCAGGTACAAAAATCAGAAATTAAGAATTTGGAAAATCCGGATCAAAAGAGGTGTGACCAGGCAAGCTGATCTTGCAGTTAACACTTAAAGCAATGTTTACAGCCATCAATCTATGAGAATAATAAATTCAGAATAAATATCAAAATGGTTTGCTCTCCTGTAGCAATACTTTATTATTATATTTATTTACTATTATTATTATTTTATTATTATTATTATTATTTATTATTTTTATTTTTTTATTTATTATGATTTTACTTCATTAAATTTATATTCCTTTTTATAATTTATATTTCTAGGGTCTGATCTATAAATTTACATTATTTAATAGTTATATATTAAACAGAAAGATTGCAGCTCAGCAAACGAAGTAGACGTCAACCATCTCTAAACATGTAGCATCACTGATCAGTGGACAAGAGTTGCTCCTAATAAATCCGATTATATAACAAATGGGCAAAAGTCATTAGTTCCTGATTTAGCACCATTGATATAATTTAAATAATTTTTCTTTACAATAAAATTTCATTATAAAATTTGCTAGTAATACCAGACTTATTTGTTTAGACACCACTTTTAAAATCAGATTAATGATTTATCTGAAACAGAGCACCGTAATTTTGTTAGTTAAAATTTATGTTAAATTCTGACATTATTACAATGAAAATAAACTCAATTTACAATTCTACTATATTTTCATTCCAGTTGTGAATTATTTTCGGAATAAAATTGCTTGAAAATTTTTCAATGAGGAATATTTAAATGAATTAATCTCTGTTAAAATAGTTGCTTATTTTATTTAAATTGATACTGCCGATGAATAGATTGTGTTAATATTCCAATAGAAATTATTTTTCAAAATAAATTTTGAGATTTACTAAAGAATCAAACATTTATTTCTTCAAATATAAAGGTTTGTATTTTTTTATTTAAATATTTTTGTTTGTTAATTAATTTAATTAATTTAGAAAAAAATAATTTTGATTATTTTACAGTATCGTTCAGTTTTTTTAATATAAGAAAAATATTTTTGTTGTATGTGAAAAAATCGTCATATCCGGTTGTTACAAGAAGGCGCTCGAACTCTTTGACAATATGCTGTAATACATTAATATCACTAATTTCATAAGATTTTTTTGGATATTTAGATATCTCTTATAACATATTTATCTTAGACAAAATATATGCAGTGATTCAACGGTTGGATATTAAAAATCTATACTATCAAAAAAAGTAAATCTGTTAAATAAAACAAAACGATTAATTTTGGGATTCAAAAAGCATCCTGGTAAGAAAGTACATTCGACGGCATTCTTATGATACGAATTATAAAAAATAACAATGAATGCACGCGGAAGCAAATATGTCCTTTTTGAGCAAGTACTTTACGATTACCAACTTTATCGATCTTTCGGTCGCTGATCTTGTGAGTTTAGAATTGTAAACATCATAGGCGTATTTGTAAATGATGATATTACGCTTTGCAACTAACAAAATTCGTTGTTCCATGATTGAGACAAATAATCCTTTTTCATCGCGAATTCAAATAGGAAATTCTCTCTGATGAATTGTGGTAAATCCCATTATAAATCATATTTCACGCTGATTACAAAAAGTTCTCATTCAGGAAAAAAATCATTTTCAGTAACATGATAGAGTAGTAATCTTATGGGTTATGATTTAATGAAATACTTGTTACTCACGAAATGAGGTTACAAAATTATAGAGTGGAAACTAACCCACACCAATTTCAACATAAATTTGTGTCTTTAGGCATGTCATAGATCTCACAGTTTATTAAATCTGGTGTGTAGAAGCGCTCCGTCATGATTAGAACTCGGTTCAAGTAGTACTCTTTCTTTTCCACATTGACAGATAATTCAGAGAAATCACATCCTGAGTCTGACTCCGTATCATTATTGGATTTGTGAGAGATTCTAACAGTATATTCTAGTTTTCCTCCAAAAGATAAGTGGAATGACAAATGATCCAGAACAAAGTAACCATATATTTACAATGATCAAAGCTTTGTTATTGCATCGGATGATGCATTGAGTAAACGATATTTATATTTTGGATTTTAATATAAATGTGACTGAGAAAAATGGTAAAACATTTTTCTTTTCAAATCAGTTAATAAAAATGAGACTTGATTATACATTGTATTTAAATCATTTATTGCAAAAAATAAAAATCGTTGAAAGGGTGATAATTAAATTTATTTCACAAAATAGTGGTTTTTTAAATGAAATTGCTGTTTTTGGATTATCATGTGGTTAATGCTTGATCGATTGATAAAGTTAATGATACTTGTGTTTATTGATTTTCAATATCTTTAGTGACTACTTAATTGAAACCATGTTAAGTAGAGTACGTAAAATAAATATCTGGTTGATCCTGCCAGTAGTCATATGCTTATCTCAAAGATTAAGCCATGCATGTCTTAGTACAAAGTTCGTACACTTAAACCGCGGATGGCTCATTATAACAGCTATATTTGAGAGATTCTATCATTTTGCCATGGGATAACTGTGGTAATTCTAGAGCTAATATCTAAAGAATGCCGTGACTCACGAAGCGGCGGATTTATTAGATCAAAACAACCTGTGAAAATTTTTGATGACTCTGGATAATTTTACTGATCGTACAACCTTTGTGTTGACGACAATCTCTTGAAATGGCTGACCTATCAACTTTCGATGGTAAGATCAAAGCTTACCATGGTTGTAACGGGTAACGGGGAATCAGTGTTCGATTCCGGAGAGGGAGCCTGAGAAACGGCTACCACATC
>JACMZG010000677.1:0-15727 GCA_018340805.1 Microvelia longipes
AACAAAAAATAAAAAATGCCAAAAATTTAGGTGAAATACTAATAATTCACTTTGGGTTACGTCAAGGTTTACGTCAGGGTTGTCAGGGTTACGTCAGGGTTACGTCAGTTACGTCAGAGTTACGTCAGGTTCGTCCGGTTACGTCACGTTACGTCACGGTTACGTTACAGAGTTTCCAGTGAAAAAATGAAAAATTTTACTTTTTCAATTTTCAGCTGTATAACTTGATTTCGAATATTGAAAATGTCACAATCATGAATTTGTACGCCACTCTTATTAGAGAACTTAAATAAATTTTAAATTTGAAAAAAGAAAAATGTTCCTGAGAAATCAACGATAAATGCGGCAACCTAAAAAATCAAAAAATCAATTATTCTGATTGATATTTTCTGAAATCATTTGTCATAATCAAATATAGTTTATGTTTTGTGCATTTATGTAAAAAAGTTGCGAAAAAATCAAAGGATTTTCGTAAAAATGAAAGTGAAAATTTGTGAAAAAATCGATTTTTTATTGGAAAAAAAGTGGAATTTATTTTCGAGTGAAATTGATATCAAAGTTCATGAAATTCATTGAGGATTCTAATGGTGGTACATGTCCGCGTGAGATAGTCTATGAAATGGACCGATCGATAAATCAATATAATATAGAAAAATGTTAATTTGATGATTTATTGGAAATTTTGAGAAATAATTGCTCAAAACGCTATCCCGATTTTGTTTCGACTCGGGAGCTGTGGTTTATCAAAAAAAATTGTCTTTGTTTAAGTATCGCTTCTAGCTTTCTAGCTATGATCAAAGTGTAAGAACTGTTCTTCTCAGTTTAATCTCTGAGAACATGGTCAAAGACCTATATTGAGATTAAATTTTTTTTTCAACATGGTAGACGCTTTAAGGCTTGCCTAGCTCTGCGTAGTGGACCTTACATTGCATTACAGTTTGGTCTGCTTGTTTAAACAAAAAATAAAAAATTGCCAAAATTTAGGTGAAATACTAATAATTCACTTTGGTTACGTCAGGTTACGTCAGGGTTACGTCAGGGTTACGTCAGGTACGTCAGTTACGTCAGAGTACGTCACACGGTTACGTCACGGTTACGTCACGGTTACGTCGTCAGAGTTAGGTTTCCAGTGAAAAAATGAAAATTTTACTTTTCAATTTTCAGCTGTATAACTTGATTTCGAATATTGAAAATGTCAACAATCATTGAATTTGTACGCCACTCTTATTAGAGAACTTAAATAAATTTTAAATTTGAAAAAAAGAAAAATGTTTCCTGAGAAATCAACGATAAATGCGGCAACCTAAAAATCAAAAATCAATTATTCTGATTGATATTTTCTGAAATCATTTGTCATAATCAAATTATATACGTTATGTTTTGTGCATTTATGTAAAAAAAGTTGCGAAAAAATCAAAGGATTTTCGTAAAAAAAGTGAAAATTTGTGAAAAATCGATTTTTATTGGAAAAAAAGTGGCAATTTATTTTCGAGTGAAATTGATATCAAAGTTCATGAAATTCATTGAGGATTCTAATGGTGGTACATGTCACGCGTGGAGATAGTCTATGAATGGACCGATCGATAAATCAATATAATATAGGAAAATGTTAAATTGATGATTTTATTGGAAATTTTGAGAAATAAATTGCTCAAAACGCTATCCCGATTTTGTTTCGACTCGGGAGCTGTGGTTTATCAAAAAATTGTCTTTGTTTAAGTATCGCTTCTAGCTTTCTAGCTATGATCAAAAGTGTAAGAACTGTTCTTCTCAGTTTAATCTCTGAGAACATGGTCAAAGACCTATATTGAGATTAAATTTATTTTTCAACATGGTAGACGCTTTAAGGCTTGCCTAGCTCTGCCGTAGTGGACCTTACATTGCATTACAGTTTGGTCTGCTTGTTTAAACAAAAATAAAAAATTGCCAAAAATTTAGGTGAAATACTAATAATTCACTTTGGGTTACGTCACAACGTCAGGGTTACGTCAGGGTTACGTCAGAGTTACGTCAAGTTACGTCACGGTTACGTTACGTCACGGTTACGTCACGGTTACGTCAGAGTTAGGGTTTCCAGTGAAAAATGAAAAATTTTACTTTTTCAATTTTCAGCTGTATAACTTGATTTCGAATATTGAAAATGTCAACAATCATTGAATTTGTACGCCACTCTTATTAGAGAACTTAAATAAATTTTAAATTTGAAAAAAAGAAAAATGTTTCCTGGAAATCAACGATAAATGCGGCAACCTAAAAATCAAAAAATCAATTATTCTGATTGATATTTTCTGAAATCATTTGTCATAATCAAATTATATACGTTATGTTTTGTGCATTTATGTAAAAAAAGTTGCGAAAAATCAAAGGATTTTCGTAAAAATGAAAGTGAAAATTTGTGAAAAAATCGATTTTTTATTGGAAAAAAAGTGGCAATTTATTTTCGAGTGAAATTGATATCAAAGTTCATGAAATTCATTGAGGATTCTAATGGTGGTACATGTCACGCGTGGAGATAGTCTATGAATGGACCGATCGATAAATCAATATAATATAGGAAAAATGTTAAATTGATGATTTTATTGGAAATTTTGAGAAATAAATTGCTCAAAACGCTATCCCGATTTTGTTTCGACTCGGGAGCTGTGGTTTATCAAAAAATTGTCTTTGTTTAAGTATCGCTTCTAGCTTTCTAGCTATGATCAAAAGTGTAAGAACTGTTCTTCTCAGTTTAATCTCTGAGAACATGGTCAAAGACCTATATTGAGATTAAATTTATTTTTTCAACATGGTAGACGCTTTAAGGCTTGCCTAGCTCTGCCGTAGTGGACCTTACATTGCATTACAGTTTGGTCTGCTTGTTTAAACAAAAAATAAAAAATTGCCAAAAATTTAGGTGAAATACTAATAATTCACTTTGGGTTACGTCAAGGTTACGTCAGGGTTACGTCAGGGTTACGTCAGGGTTACGTCGTCAGAGTTACGTCACGGTTACGTCACGGTCACGGTTACGTCACGGTTACGTCAGAGTTAGGGTTTCCAGTGAAAAAATGAAAAATTTTACTTTTTCAATTTTCAGCTGTATAACTTGATTTCGAATATTGAAAATGTCAACAATCATTGAATTTGTACGCCACTCTTATTAGAGAACTTAAATAAATTTTAAATTTGAAAAAAAAAAATGTTTCCTGGAGAAATCAACGATAAATGCGGCAACCTAAAAATCAAAAATCAATTATTCTGATTGATATTTTCTGAAATCATTTGTCATAATCAAATTATATACGTTATGTTTTGTGCATTTATGTAAAAAAGTTGCGAAAAAATCAAAGGATTTTCGTAAAAATGAAAGTGAAAATTTGTGAAAAAATCGATTTTTTATTGGAAAAAAAGTGGCAATTTATTTTCGAGTGAAATTGATATCAAAGTTCATGAAATTCATTGAGGATTCTAATGGTGGTACATGTCACGCGTGGAGATAGTCTATGAATGGACCGATCGATAAATCAATATAATATAGGAAAAATGTTAAATTGATGATTTTATTGGAAATTTTGAGAAATAAATTGCTCAAAACGCTATCCCGATTTTGTTTCGACTCGGGAGCTGTGGTTTATCAAAAAATTGTCTTTGTTTAAGTATCGCTTCTAGCTTTCTAGCTATGATCAAAAGTGTAAGAACTGTTCTTCTCAGTTTAATCTCTGAGAACATGGTCAAAGACCTATATTGAGATTAAATTTTTTTTTCAACATGGTAGACGCTTTAAGGCTTGCCTAGCTCTGCCGTAGTGGACCTTACATTGCATTACAGTTTGGTCTGCTTGTTTAAACAAAAAATAAAAAATTGCCAAAAATTTAGGTGAAATACTAATAATTCACTTTGGGTTACGTCAAGGTTACGTCGTCAGGGTTACGTCAGGGTTACGTCAGGGTTACGTCAGAGAGTTACGTCAGGTTACGTCACGTTACGTCACGGTTACGTCACGGTTACGTCAGAGTTAGGGTTTCCAGTGAAAAAATGAAAAATTTTACTTTTTCAATTTTCAGCTGTATAACTTGATTTCGAATATTGAAAATGTCAACAATCATTGAATTTGTACGCCACTCTTATTAGAGAACTTAAATAAATTTTAAATTTGAAAAAAAGAAAAATGTTTCCTGGAGAAATCAACGATAAATGCGGCAACCTAAAAATCAAAAAATCAATTATTCTGATTGATATTTTCTGAAATCATTTGTCATAATCAAATTATATACGTTATGTTTTGTGCATTTATGTAAAAAAAGTTGCGAAAAAATCAAAGGATTTTCGTAAAAATGAAAGTGAAAATTTGTGAAAAAATCGATTTTTTATTGGAAAAAAAGTGGCAATTTATTTTCGAGTGAAATTGATATCAAAGTTCATGAAATTCATTGAGGATTCTAATGGTGGTACATGTCACGCGTGGAGATAGTCTATGAATGGACCGATCGATAAATCAATATAAATATAGGAAAAATGTTAAATTGATGATTTTATTGGAAATTTTGAGAAATAAATTGCTCAAAACGCTATCCCGATTTTGTTTCGACTCGGGAGCTGTGGTTTATCAAAAAAATTGTCTTTGTTTAAGTATCGCTTCTAGCTTTCTAGCTATGATCAAAAGTGTAAGAACTGTTCTTCTCAGTTTAATCTCTGAGAACATGGTCAAAGACCTATATTGAGATTAAATTTATTTTTTCAACATGGTAGACGCTTTAAGGCTTGCCTAGCTCTGCCGTAGTGGACCTTACATTGCATTACAGTTTGGTCTGCTTGTTTAAACAAAAATAAAAAATTGCCAAAAATTTAGGTGAAATACTAATAATTCACTTTGGGTTACGTCAACGTCAGGGTTACGTCAGGGTTACGTCAGGGTTACGTCAGGGTTACGTCAGAGTTACGTCAGAGTTACGTCACGGTTACGTCGGTTACGGGTTACGTCACGGTTACGTCAGAGTTAGGGTTTCCAGTGAAAAAATGAAAAATTTTACTTTTTCAATTTTCAGCTGTATAACTTGATTTCGAATATTGAAAATGTCAACAATCATTGAATTTGTACGCCACTCTTATTAGAGAACTTAAATAAATTTTAAATTTGAAAAAAAGAAAAATGTTTCCTGGAGAAATCAACGATAAATGCGGCAACCTAAAAATCAAAAAATCAATTATTCTGATTGATATTTTCTGAAATCATTTGTCATAATCAAATTATATACGTTATGTTTTGTGCATTTATGTAAAAAAAGTTGCGAAAAAATCAAAGGATTTTCGTAAAAATGAAAGTGAAAATTTGTGAAAAAATCGATTTTTTATTGGAAAAAAAGTGGCAATTTATTTTCGAGTGAAATTGATATCAAAGTTCATGAAATTCATTGAGGATTCTAATGGTGGTACATGTCACGCGTGGAGATAGTCTATGAATGGACCGATCGATAAATCAATATAATATAGGAAAAATGTTAAATTGATGATTTTATTGGAAATTTTGAGAAATAAATTGCTCAAAACGCTATCCCGATTTTGTTTCGACTCGGGAGCTGTGGTTTATCAAAAATTGTCTTTGTTTAAGTATCGCTTCTAGCTTTCTAGCTATGATCAAAAGTGTAAGAACTGTTCTTCTCAGTTTAATCTCTGAGAACATGGTCAAAGACCTATATTGAGATTAAATTTATTTTTTCAACATGGTAGACGCTTTAAGGCTTGCCTAGCTCTGCCGTAGTGGACCTTACATTGCATTACAGTTTGGTCTGCTTGTTTAAACAAAAAATAAAAAATTGCCAAAAATTTAGGTGAAATACTAATAATTCACTTTGGGTTACGTCAAGGTTACGTCGTCAGGGTTACGTCAGGGTTACGTCAGGGTTACGTTTACGTCAGAGTTACGTCACGGTTACGTCACGGTTACGTCACGGTTACGTCACGGTTACGTCAGAGTTAGGGTTTCCAGTGAAAAAATGAAAAATTTTACTTTTTCAATTTTCAGCTGTATAACTTGATTTCGAATATTGAAAATGTCAACAATCATTGAATTTGTACGCCACTCTTATTAGAGAACTTAAATAAATTTTAAATTTGAAAAAAAGAAAAATGTTTCCTGGAGAAATCAACGATAAATGCGGCAACCTAAAAATCAAAAAATCAATTATTCTGATTGATATTTTCTGAAATCATTTGTCATAATCAAATTATATACGTTATGTTTTGTGCATTTATGTAAAAAAAGTTGCGAAAAAATCAAAGGATTTTCGTAAAAATGAAAGTGAAAATTTGTGAAAAAATCGATTTTTTATTGGAAAAAAAGTGGCAATTTATTTTCGAGTGAAATTGATATCAAAGTTCATGAAATTCATTGAGATTCTAATGGTGGTACATGTCACGCGTGGAGATAGTCTATGAATGGACCGATCGATAAATCAATATAATATAGGAAAAATGTTAAATTGATGATTTTATTGGAAATTTTGAGAAATAAATTGCTCAAAACGCTATCCCGATTTTGTTTCGACTCGGGAGCTGTGGTTTATCAAAAAAATTGTCTTTGTTTAAGTATCGCTTCTAGCTTTCTAGCTATGATCAAAAGTGTAAGAACTGTTCTTCTCAGTTTAATCTCTGAGAACATGGTCAAAGACCTATATTGAGATTAAATTTTTTTTTCAACATGGTAGACGCTTTAAGGCTTGCCTAGCTCTGCCGTAGTGGACCTTACATTGCATTACAGTTTGGTCTGCTTGTTTAAACAAAAAATAAAAAATTGCCAAAAATTTAGGTGAAATACTAATAATTCACTTTGGGTTACGTCAAGGTTACGTCAGGGTTACGTCAGGGTTACGTCAGGGTTACGTCAGGGTTACGTTTACGTCAGAGTTACGTCACGGTTACGTCGGTTACGGTTACGTCACGGTTACGTCAGAGTTAGGGTTTCCAGTGAAAAAATGAAAAATTTTACTTTTTCAATTTTCAGCTGTATAACTTGATTTCGAATATTGAAAATGTCAACAATCATTGAATTTGTACGCCACTCTTATTAGAGAACTTAAATAAATTTTAAATTTGAAAAAAAGAAAATGTTTCCTGGAGAAATCAACGATAAATGCGGCAACCTAAAAATCAAAAAATCAATTATTCTGATTGATATTTTCTGAAATCATTTGTCATAATCAAATTATATACGTTATGTTTTGTGCATTTATGTAAAAAAAGTTGCGAAAAAATCAAAGGATTTTCGTAAAAATGAAAGTGAAAATTTGTGAAAAAATCGATTTTTTATTGGAAAAAAAGTGGCAATTTATTTTCGAGTGAAATTGATATCAAAGTTCATGAAATTCATTGAGGATTCTAATGGTGGTACATGTCACGCGTGGAGATAGTCTATGAATGGACCGATCGATAAATCAATATAATAGGAAAAATGTTAAATTGATGATTTTATTGGAAATTTTGAGAAATAAATTGCTCAAAACGCTATCCCGATTTGTTTCGACTCGGGAGCTGTGGTTTATCAAAAAATTGTCTTTGTTTAAGTATCGCTTCTAGCTTTCTAGCTATGATCAAAAGTGTAAGAACTGTTCTTCTCAGTTTAATCTCTGAGAACATGGTCAAAGACCTATATTGAGATTAAATTTATTTTTTCAACATGGTAGACGCTTTAAGGCTTGCCTAGCTCTGCCGTAGTGGACCTTACATTGCATTACAGTTTGGTCTGCTTGTTTAAACAAAAAATAAAAATTGCCAAAAATTTAGGTGAAATACTAATAATTCACTTTGGGTCGTCAAGGTTACGTCAGGGTTACGTCAGGGTTACGTCAGGGTTACGTCAGGGTTACGTCAGAGTTACGTCAGAGTTACGTCACGGTTACGTCGGTTACGTCACGGTTACGTCACGGTTACGTCAGAGTTAGGGTTTCCAGTGAAAAAATGAAAAATTTTACTTTTTCAATTTTCAGCTGTATAACTTGATTTCGAATATTGAAAATGTCAACAATCATTGAATTTGTACGCCACTCTTATTAGAGAACTTAAATAAATTTTAAATTTGAAAAAAAGAAAATGTTTCCTGAGAAATCAACGATAAATGCGGCAACCTAAAAATCAAAAAAATCAATTATTCTGATTGATATTTTCTGAAATCATTTGTCATAATCAAATTATATACGTTATGTTTTGTGCATTTATGTAAAAAAAGTTGCGAAAAAATCAAAGGATTTTCGTAAAAATGAAAGTGAAAATTTGTGAAAAAATCGATTTTTTATTGGAAAAAAAGTGGCAATTTATTTTCGAGTGAAATTGATATCAAAGTTCATGAAATTCATTGAGGATTCTAATGGTGGTACATGTCACGCGTGGAGATAGTCTATGAATGGACCGATCGATAAATCAATATATATAGGAAAAATGTTAAATTGATGATTTTATTGGAAATTTTGAGAAATAAATTGCTCAAAACGCTATCCCGATTTTGTTTCGACTCGGGAGCTGTGGTTTATCAAAAAATTGTCTTTGTTTAAGTATCGCTTCTAGCTTTCTAGCTATGATCAAAAGTGTAAGAACTGTTCTTCTCAGTTTAATCTCTGAGAACATGGTCAAAGACCTATATTGAGATTAAATTTATTTTTTCAACATGGTAGACGCTTTAAGGCTTGCCTAGCTCTGCCGTAGTGGACCTTACATTGCATTACAGTTTGGTCTGCTTGTTTAAACAAAAAATAAAAAATTGCCAAAAATTTAGGTGAAATACTAATAATTCACTTTGGGTTACGTCAAGGTTACGTCAGGGTTACGTCAGGGTTACGTCAGGGTTAGTCAGGGTTACGTCAGAGTTACGTCACGTCACGGTTACACGGTTACGTCACGGTTACGTCACGGTTACGTCAGAGTTAGGGTTTCCAGTGAAAAAATGAAAAATTTTACTTTTTCAATTTTCAGCTGTATAACTTGATTTCGAATATTGAAAATGTCAACAATCATTGAATTTGTACGCCACTCTTATTAGAGAACTTAAATAAATTTTAAATTTGAAAAAAAGAAAAATGTTTCCTGGAGAAATCAACGATAAATGCGGCAACCTAAAAATCAAAAAATCAATTATTCTGATTGATATTTTCTGAAATCATTTGTCATAATCAAATTATATACGTTATGTTTTGTGCATTTATGTAAAAAAAGTTGCGAAAAAATCAAAGGATTTTCGTAAAAATGAAAGTGAAAATTTGTGAAAAAATCGATTTTTTATTGGAAAAAAGTGGCAATTTATTTTCGAGTGAAATTGATATCAAAGTTCATGAAATTCATTGAGGATTCTAATGGTGGTACATGTCACGCGTGGAGATAGTCTATGAATGGACCGATCGATAAATCAATATAATATAGGAAAAATGTTAAATTGATGATTTTATTGGAAATTTTGAGAAATAAATTGCTCAAAACGCTATCCCGATTTTGTTTCGACTCGGGAGCTGTGGTTTATCAAAAAATTGTCTTTGTTTAAGTATCGCTTCTAGCTTTCTAGCTATGATCAAAAGTGTAAGAACTGTTCTTCTCAGTTTAATCTCTGAGAACATGGTCAAAGACCTATATTGAGATTAAATTTTTTTTTTCAACATGGTAGACGCTTTAAGGCTTGCCTAGCTCTGCCGTAGTGTGGACCTTACATTGCATTACAGTTTGGTCTGCTTGTTTAAACAAAAAATAAAAAATTGCCAAAAATTTAGGTGAAATACTAATAATTCACTTTGGGTTACGTCAAGGTTACGTCAGGGTTACGTCAGGGTTACAGGGTTACGTCAGGGTTACGTCAGAGTTACGTCACGTTACGTCACGGTTACGTCACGGTTACGTCAGAGTTAGGGTTTCCAGTGAAAAAATGAAAAATTTTACTTTTTCAATTTTCAGCTGTATAACTTGATTTCGAATATTGAAAATGTCAACAATCATTGAATTTGTACGCCACTCTTATTAGAGAACTTAAATAAATTTTAAATTTGAAAAAAAGAAAAATGTTTCCTGGAGAAATCAACGATAAATGCGGCAACCTAAAAATCAAAAAATCAATTATTCTGATTGATATTTTCTGAAATCATTTGTCATAATCAAATTATATACGTTATGTTTTGTGCATTTATGTAAAAAAAGTTGCGAAAAATCAAAGGATTTTCGTAAAAATGAAAGTGAAAATTTGTGAAAAAATCGATTTTTTATTGGAAAAAAAGTGGCAATTTATTTTCGAGTGAAATTGATATCAAAGTTCATGAAATTCATTGAGGATTCTAATGGTGGTACATGTCACGCGTGGAGATAGTCTATGAATGGACGATCGATAAATCAATATAATATAGGAAAAATGTTAAATTGATGATTTTATTGGAAATTTTGAGAAAAAATTGCTCAAAACGCTATCCCGATTTTGTTTCGACTCGGGAGCTGTGGTTTATCAAAAAAATTGTCTTTGTTTAAGTATCGCTTCTAGCTTTCTAGCTATGATCAAAAGTGTAAGAACTGTTCTTCTCAGTTTAATCTCTGAGAACATGGTCAAAGACCTATATTGAGATTAAATTTATTTTTTCAACATGGTAGACGCTTTAAGGCTTGCCTAGCTCTGCCGTAGTGGACCTTACATTGCATTACAGTTTGGTCTGCTTGTTTAAACAAAAAATAAAAAATTGCCAAAAATTTAGGTGAAATACTAATAATTCACTTTGGGTTACGTCAAGGTTACGTCAGGGTTACGTCAGGGTTACGTCAGGGTTACGTCAGACGTCGTCAGGTTACGTCACGGTTACGTCACGGTTACGTCACGGTTACGTCACGGTTAGTCAGAGTTAGGGTTTCCAGTGAAAAAATGAAAAATTTTACTTTTTCAATTTTCAGCTGTATAACTTGATTTCGAATATTGAAAATGTCAACAATCATTGAATTTGTACGCCACTCTTATTAGAGAACTTAAATAAATTTTAAATTTGAAAAAAGAAAAATGTTTCCTGGAGAAATCAACGATAAATGCGGCAACCTAAAAATCAAAAAATCAATTATTCTGATTGATATTTTCTGAAATCATTTGTCATAATCAAATTATATACGTTATGTTTTGTGCATTTATGTAAAAAAAGTTGCGAAAAAATCAAAGGATTTTCGTAAAAATGAAAGTGAAAATTTGTGAAAAAATCGATTTTTTATTGGAAAAAAAGTGGCAATTTATTTTCGAGTGAAATTGATATCAAAGTTCATGAAATTCATTGAGGATTCTAATGGTGGTACATGTCACGCGTGGAGATAGTCTATGAATGGACCGATCGATAAATCAATATAATATAGGAAAAATGTTAAATTGATGATTTTATTGGAAATTTTGAGAATAAATTGCTCAAAACGCTATCCCGATTTTGTTTCGACTCGGGAGCTGTGGTTTATCAAAAAAATTGTCTTTGTTTAAGTATCGCTTCTAGCTTTCTAGCTATGATCAAAAGTGTAAGAACTGTTCTTCTCAGTTTAATCTCTGAGAACATGGTCAAAGACCTATATTGAGATTAAATTTATTTTTTTCAACATGGTAGACGCTTTAAGGCTTGCCTAGCTCTGCCGTAGTGGACCTTACATTGCATTACAGTTTGGTCTGCTTGTTTAAACAAAAAATAAAAAATTGCCAAAAATTTAGGTGAAATACTAATAATTCACTTTGGGTTACGTCAAGGTTACGTCAGGGTTACGTCAGGGTTACGTCAGGGTTACGTCAGAGTTACGTCAGAGTTACGTCACGGTTACGTCACGGTTACGTCACGGTTACGTCAGAGTTAGGGTTTCCAGTGAAAAAATGAAAAATTTTACTTTTTCAATTTTCAGCTGTATAACTTGATTTCGAATATTGAAAATGTCAACAATCATTGAATTTGTACGCCACTCTTATTAGAGAACTTAAATAAATTTTAAATTTGAAAAAAAAAAAATGTTTCCTGGAGAAATCAACGATAAATGCGGCAACCTAAAAATCAAAAAATCAATTATTCTGATTGATATTTTCTGAAATCATTTGTCATAATCAAATTATATACGTTATGTTTTGTGCATTTATGTAAAAAAAGTTGCGAAAAAATCAAAGGATTTTCGTAAAAATGAAAGTGAAAATTTGTGAAAAAATCGATTTTTTATTGGAAAAAAAGTGGCAATTTATTTTCGAGTGAAATTGATATCAAAGTTCATGAAATTCATTGAGGATTCTAATGGTGGTACATGTCACGCGTGGAGATAGTCTATGAATGGACCGATCGATAAATCAATATAATATAGGAAAAATGTTAAATTGATGATTTTATTGGAAATTTTGAGAAATAAATTGCTCAAAACGCTATCCGATTTTGTTTCGACTCGGGAGCTGTGGTTTATCAAAAAAATTGTCTTTGTTTAAGTATCGCTTCTAGCTTTCTAGCTATGATCAAAAGTGTAAGAACTGTTCTTCTCAGTTTAATCTCTGAGAACATGGTCAAAGACCTATATTGAGATTAAATTTATTTTTTCAACATGGTAGACGCTTTAAGGCTTGCCTAGCTCTGCCGTAGTGGACCTTACATTGCATTACAGTTTGGTCTGCTTGTTTAAACAAAAAATAAAAAATTGCCAAAAATTTAGGTGAAATACTAATAATTCACTTTGGGTTACGTCAAGGTTACGTCAGGGTTACGTCAGGGTTACGTCAGGGTTAGTCAGTAGAGTTACGTCAGGTTACGTTTACGTCACGGTTACGTCACGGTTACGTCAGAGTTAGGGTTTCCAGTGAAAAAATGAAAAATTTTACTTTTTCAATTTTCAGCTGTATAACTTGATTTCGAATATTGAAAATGTCAACAATCATTGAATTTGTACGCCACTCTTATTAGAGAACTTAAATAAATTTTAAATTTGAAAAAAAGAAAAATGTTTCCTGGAGAAATCAACGATAAATGCGGCAACCTAAAAATCAAAAAATCAATTATTCTGATTGATATTTTCTGAAATCATTTGTCATAATCAAATTATATACGTTATGTTTTGTGCATTTATGTAAAAAAGTTGCGAAAAAATCAAAGGATTTTCGTAAAAATGAAAGTGAAAATTTGTGAAAAAATCGATTTTTTATTGGAAAAAAAGTGGCAATTTATTTTCGAGTGAAATTGATATCAAAGTTCATGAAATTCATTGAGGATTCTAATGGTGGTACATGTCACGCGTGGAGATAGTCTATGAATGGACCGATCGATAAATCAATATAATATAGGAAAAATGTTAAATTGATGATTTTATTGGAAATTTTGAGAAATAAATTGCTCAAAACGCTATCCCGATTTTGTTTCGACTCGGGAGCTGTGGTTTATCAAAAAAATTGTCTTTGTTTAAGTATCGCTTCTAGCTTTCTAGCTATGATCAAAAGTGTAAGAACTGTTCTTCTCAGTTTAATCTCTGAGAACATGGTCAAAGACCTATATTGAGATTAAATTTATTTTTTCAACATGGTAGACGCTTTAAGGCTTGCCTAGCTCTGCCGTAGTGGACCTTACATTGCATTACAGTTTGGTCTGCTTGTTTAAACAAAAAATAAAAAATTGCCAAAAATTTAGGTGAAATACTAATAATTCACTTTGGGTTACGTCAAGGTTACGTCAGGGTTACGTCACGTCAGGTTACGTCAGGGTTACGTCAGAGTTACGTCAGAGTTACGTCACGGTTACGTCACGGTTACGTCACGGTTACGTCACGGTTACGTCAGTTAGGTTTCCAGTGAAAAAATGAAAAATTTTACTTTTTCAATTTTCAGCTGTATAACTTGATTTCGAATATTGAAAATGTCAACAATCATTGAATTTGTACGCCACTCTTATTAGAGAACTTAAATAAATTTTAAATTTGAAAAAAGAAAAATGTTTCCTGGAGAAATCAACGATAAATGCGGCAACCTAAAAATCAAAAAATCAATTATTCTGATTGATATTTTCTGAAATCATTTGTCATAATCAAATTATATACGTTATGTTTTGTGCATTTATGTAAAAAAAGTTGCGAAAAAATCAAAGGATTTTCGTAAAAATGAAAGTGAAAATTTGTGAAAAAATCGATTTTTTATTGGAAAAAAAGTGGCAATTTATTTTCGAGTGAAATTGATATCAAAGTTCATGAAATTCATTGAGGATTCTAATGGTGGTACATGTCACGCGTGGAGATAGTCTATGAATGGACCGATCGATAAATCAATATAATATAGGAAAAATGTTAAATTGATGATTTTATTGGAAATTTTGAGAAATAAATTGCTCAAAACGCTATCCCGATTTTGTTTCGACTCGGGAGCTGTGGTTTATCAAAAAAATTGTCTTTGTTTAAGTATCGCTTCTAGCTTTCTAGCTATGATCAAAAGTGTAAGAACTGTTCTTCTCAGTTTAATCTCTGAGAACATGGTCAAAGACCTATATTGAGATTAAATTTATTTTTTCAACATGGTAGACGCTTTAAGGCTTGCCTAGCTCTGCCGTAGTGGACCTTACATTGCATTACAGTTTGGTCTGCTTGTTTAAACAAAAATAAAAAATTGCCAAAAATTTAGGTGAAATACTAATAATTCACTTTGGGTTACGTCAAGGTTACGTCAGGGTTACGTCAGGGTTACGTCAGGTTACGTCAGGTCAGAGTTACGTCACGGTTACGTCACGGTTACGTCACGAGGTTAGTCAGAGTTAGGGTTTCCAGTGAAAAAATGAAAAATTTTACTTTTTCAATTTTCAGCTGTATAACTTGATTTCGAATATTGAAAATGTCAACAATCATTGAATTTGTACGCCACTCTTATTAGAGAACTTAAATAAATTTTAAATTTGAAAAAAGAAAAATGTTTCCTGGAGAAATCAACGATAAATGCGGCAACCTAAAAATCAAAAAATCAATTATTCTGATTGATATTTTCTGAAATCATTTGTCATAATCAAATTATATACGTTATGTTTTGTGCATTTATGTAAAAAAAGTTGCGAAAAAATCAAAGGATTTTCGTAAAAATGAAAGTGAAAATTTGTGAAAAAATCGATTTTTTATTGGAAAAAAAGTGGCAATTTATTTTCGAGTGAAATTGATATCAAAGTTCATGAAATTCATTGAGGATTCTAATGGTGGTACATGTCACGCGTGGAGATAGTCTATGAATGGACCGATCGATAAATCAATAAATATAGGAAAAATGTTAAATTGATGATTTTATTGGAAATTTTGAGAAATAAATTGCTCAAAACGCTATCCCGATTTTTTTCGACTCGGGAGCTGTGGTTTATCAAAAAAATTGTCTTTGTTTAAGTATCGCTTCTAGCTTTCTAGCTATGATCAAAAGTGTAAGAACTCTTCTCAGTTTAATCTCTGAGAACATGGTCAAAGACCTATATTGAGATTAAATTTATTTTTTCAACATGGTAGACGCTTTAAGGCTTGCCTAGCTCTGCCGTAGTGGACCTTACATTGCATTACAGTTTGGTCTGCTTGTTAAACAAAAATAAAAAATTGCCAAAAATTTAGGTGAATACTAATAATTCACTTTGGGTTACGTCAAGGTTACGTCAGGGTTACGTCAGGGTTACGTCAGGGTTACGTCAGGGTTACGTCAGAGTTACGTCAGAGTTACGTCACGTCACGGTTAGTCACGGTTACACGGTTACGTCAGAGTTAGGGTTTCCAGTGAAAAAATGAAAAAATTTTACTTTTTCAATTT
>JACMZG010000678.1:0-15716 GCA_018340805.1 Microvelia longipes
TTTTAATTAAGCGTATTTAAGTGCTTTAAAATGATCAAAATAGCATGAAAATCACTATTTAATACTGGATTTCGATCAGAGAACCACAGTAAATCACAAAAGTACAACTTATGCAATATGTCTGGAACGAATCTAAAGTAGAAAACCGAAAGTTTTCTCGTGTTTTACTGTCTAAAATGCATGAAATAACACTGTTCTATTGCTGAATATGTTAGGATAGATTGAAACAAATCTGCCGATGGCATCTACAATTCTTGATGGAAATCGCTATTTCTCTAATTGTTATTGTTTAAAGCGTATTTAAGCGCTTAAAAAAATCAAAATAAGCATGAAAAACTATTTTTAATGGATTTCGATCAGAGAACCACAGTAAATCACACAAAGTACAACTTATGCAATATGTCTGGAACGATCTAAAGTAGAAACCAAAGTTTTCTCGTGTTTTCCGTCTAAAATGCATGAAATAACACTGTTCTATTGCTGAATATTGTTAGGAAATAGATTGAAACAAATCTGCCGATGGCTTCTACAATTCTTGATGGAAATCGCTTATTTCTCTAATGTTATTGTTTAAAGCGTATTTAAGCGCTTAAAATGATCAAAATAAGCAAAATCACTATTTTAATAACTGGATTTCGATCAGAGAACCACAGTAAATCACACAAAGTACAACTTATGCAATATGTCTGGAACGAATCTAAAGTAGAAAACCAAAGTTTTCTCGTGTTTTCCACGTCTAAAATGCATGAAATAACACTGTTCTATTGCTGAATATTGTTAGGAAATAGATTGAAACAAATCTGCCGATGGCTCTACAATTCTTGATGGAAATCGCTTATTTCTCTAATGTTATTGTTTAAAGCGTATTTAAGCGCTTAAAATGATCAAAATAAGCATGAAAATCACTATTTTAATAACTGGATTTCGATCAGAGAACCACAGTAAATCACACAAAGTACAACTTATGCAATATGTCTGGAACGAATCTAAAGTAGAAAACCAAAGTTTTCTCGTGTTTCCACGTCTAAAATGCATGAAATAACACTGTTCTATTGCTGAATATTGTTAGGAAATAGATTGAAACAAATCTGCCGATGGCTCTACAATTCTTGATGGAAATCGCTTATTTCTCTAATGTTATTGTTTAAAGCGTATTTAAGCGCTTAAAATGATCAAAATAAGCATGAAAATCACTATTTTAATAACTGGATTTCGATCAGAGAACCACAGTAAATCACACAAAGTACAACTTATGCAATATGTCTGGAACGAATCTAAAGTAGAAAACCAAGTTTTCTCGTGTTTTCCACGTCTAAAATGCATGAAATAACACTGTTCTATTGCTGAATATTGTTAGGAAATAGATTGAAACAAATCTGCCGATGGCATCTACAATTCTTGATGGAAATCGCTTATTTCTCTAATGTTATTGTTTAAAGCGTATTTAAGCGCTTAAAACGATCAAAATAAGCATGAAAATCACTATTTTAATAACTGGATTTCGATCAGAGAACCACAGTAAATCACACAAAGTACAACTTATGCAATATGTCTGGAACGAATCTAAAGTAGAAAACCAAAGTTTTCTCGTGTTTTCCACGTCTAAAATGCATGAAATAACACTGTTCTATTGCTGAATATTGTTAGGAAATAGATTGAAACAAATCTGCCGATGGCTCTACAATTCTTGATGGAAATCGCTTATTTCTCTAATGTTATTGTTTAAAGCGTATTTAAGCGCTTAAAATGATCAAAATAAGCATGAAAATCACTATTTTAATAACTGGATTTCGATCAGAGAACCACAGTAAATCACACAAAGTACAACTTATGCAATATGTCTGGAACGAATCTAAAGTAGAAAACCAAAGTTTTCTCGTGTTTTCCCACGTCTAAAATGCATGAAATAACACTGTTCTATTGCTGAATATTGTTAGGAAATAGATTGAAACAAATCTGCCGATGGCTCTACAATTCTTGATGGAAATCGCTTATTTCTCTAATGTTATTGTTTAAAGCGTATTTAAGCGCTTAAAATGATCAAAATAAGCATGAAAATCACTATTTTAATAACTGGATTTCGATCAGAGAACCACAGTAAATCACACAAAGTACAACTTATGCAATATGTCTGGAACGAATCTAAAGTAGAAAACCAAAGTTTTCTCGTGTTTTCCACGTCTAAAATGCATGAAATAACACTGTTCTATTGCTGAATATTGTTAGGAAATAGATTGAAACAAATCTGCCGATGGCATCTACAATTCTTGATGGAAATCGCTTATTTCTCTAATGTTATTGTTTAAAGCGTATTTAAGCGCTTAAAATGATCAAAATAAGCATGAAAATCACTATTTTAATAACTGGATTTCGATCAGAGAACCACAGTAAATCACACAAAGTACAACTTATGCAATATGTCTGGAACGAATCTAAAGTAGAAAACCAAAGTTTTCTCGTGTTTTCCACGTCTAAAATGCATGAAATAACACTGTTCTATTGCTGAATATTGTTAGGAAATAGATTGAAACAAATCTGCCGATGGCTTCTACAATTCTTGATGGAAATCGCTTATTTCTCTAATGTTATTGTTTAAAGCGTATTTAAGCGCTTAAAATGATCAAAATAAGCATGAAAATCACTATTTTAATAACTGGATTTCGATCAGAGAACCACAGTAAATCACACAAAGTACAACTTATGCAATATGTCTGGAACGAATCTAAAGTAGAAAACCAAAGTTTTCTCGTGTTTCCACGTCTAAAATGCATGAAATAACACTGTTCTATTGCTGAATATTGTTAGGAAATAGATTGAAACAAATCTGCCGATGGCATCTACAATTCTTGATGGAAATCGCTTATTTCTCTAATGTTATTGTTTAAAGCGTATTTAAGCGCTTAAAATGATCAAAATAAGCATGAAAATCACTATTTTAATAACTGGATTTCGATCAGAGAACCACAGTAAATCACACAAAGTACAACTTATGCAATATGTCTGGAACGAATCTAAAGTAGAAAACCAAAGTTTTCTCGTGTTTTCCCGTCTAAAATGCATGAAATAACACTGTTCTATTGCTGAATATGTTAGGAAATAGATTGAAACAAATCTGCCGATGGCTCTACAATTCTTGATGGAAATCGCTTATTTCTCTAATGTTATTGTTTAAAGCGTATTTAAGCGCTTAAAATGATCAAAATAAGCATGAAAATCACTATTTTAATAACTGGATTTCGATCAGAGAACCACAGTAAATCACACAAAGTACAACTTATGCAATATGTCTGGAACGAATCTAAAGTAGAAAACCAAAGTTTTCTCGTGTTTTCCACGTCTAAAATGCATGAAATAACACTGTTCTATTGCTGAATATTGTTAGGAAATAGATTGAAACAAATCTGCCGATGGCATCTACAATTCTTGATGGAAATCGCTTATTTCTCTAATGTTATTGTTTAAAAGCGTATTTAAGCGCTTAAAATGATCAAAATAAGCATGAAAATCACTATTTTAATAACTGGATTTCGATCAGAGAACCACAGTAAATCACACAAAGTACAACTTATGCAATATGTCCTGAACGAATCTAAAGTAGAAAACCAAAGTTTTCTCGTGTTTTCCACGTCTAAAATGCATGAAATAACACTGTTCTATTGCTGAATATTGTTAGGAAATAGATTGAAACAAATCTGCCGATGGCTCTACAATTCTTGATGGAAATCGCTTATTTCTCTAATGTTATTGTTTAAAGCGTATTTAAGCGCTTAAAATGATCAAAATAAGCATGAAAATCACTATTTTAATAACTGGATTTCGATCAGAGAACCACAGTAAATCACACAAAGTACAACTTATGCAATATGTCTGGAACGAATCTAAAGTAGAAAACCAAAGTTTTCTCGTGTTTTCCACGTCTAAAATGCATGAAATAACACTGTTCTATTGCTGAATATTGTTAGGAAATAGATTGAAACAAATCTGCCGATGGCTCTACAATTCTTGATGGAAATCGCTTATTTCTCTAATGTTATTGTTTAAAGCGTATTTAAGCGCTTAAATGATCAAAATAAGCATGAAAATCACTATTTTAATAACTGGATTTCGATCAGAGAACCACAGTAAATCACACAAAGTACAACTTATGCAATATGTCTGGAACGAATCTAAAGTAGAAAACCAAAGTTTTCTCGTGTTTTCCACGTCTAAAATGCATGAAATAACACTGTTCTATTGCTGAATTGTTAGGAAATAGATTGAAACAAATCTGCCGATGGCTCTACAATTCTTGATGGAAATCGCTTATTTCTCTAATGTTATTGTTTAAAGCGTATTTAAGCGCTTAAAATGATCAAAATAAGCATGAAAATCACTATTTTAATAACTGGATTTCGATCAGAGAACCACAGTAAATCACACAAAGTACAACTTATGCAATATGTCTGGAACGAATCTAAAGTAGAAAACCAAAGTTTTCGTGTTTCCACGTCTAAAATGCATGAAATAACACTGTTCTATTGCTGAACATTGTTAGGAAATAGATTGAAACAAATCTGCCGATGGCTCTACAATTCTTGATGGAAATCGCTTATTTCTCTAATGTTATTGTTTAAAGCGTATTTAAGCGCTTAAAATGATCAAAATAAGCATGAAAATCACTATTTTAATAACTGGATTTCGATCAGAGAACCACAGTAAATCACACAAAGTACAACTTATGCAATATGTCTGGAACGAATCTAAAGTAGAAAACCAAAGTTTTCTCGTGTTTTCCACGTCTAAAATGCATGAAATAACACTGTTATTGCTGAATATTGTTAGGAAATAGATTGAAAAAATCTGCCGATGGCTTCTACAATTCTTGATGGAAATCGCTTATTTCTCTAATGTTATTGTTTAAAGCGTATTTAAGCGCTTAAAATGATCAAAATAAGCATGAAAATCACTATTTTAATAACTGGATTTCGATCAGAGAACCACAGTAAATCACACAAAGTACAACTTATGCAATATGTCTGGAACGAATCTAAAGTAGAAAACCAAAGTTTTCTCGTGTTTCCCACTGCTAAAATGCATGAAATAACACTGTTCTATTGCTGAACATTGTTAGGAAATAGATTGAAACAAATCTGCCGATGGCTTCTACAATTCTTGATGGAAATC
Source organism: Microvelia longipes (assembly GCA_018340805.1). NCBI lineage: Eukaryota > Metazoa > Arthropoda > Insecta > Hemiptera > Veliidae > Microvelia > Microvelia longipes. The sequence continues at coordinate 5,164 of JACMZG010000678.1, forward strand.
GCTTATTTCTCTAATGTTATTGTTTAAAGCGTATTTAAGCGCTTAAAATGATCAAAATAAGCATGAAAATCACTATTTTAATAACTGGATTTCGATCAGAGAACCACAGTAAATCACACAAGTACAACTTATGCAATATGTCTGGAACGAATCTAAAGTAGAAAACCAAAGTTTTCTCGTGTTTCCACGTCTAAAATGCATGAAATAACACTGTTCTATTGCTGAACATTGTTAGGAAATAGATTGAAACAAATCTGCCGATGGCTCTACAATTCTTGATGGAAATCGCTTATTTCTCTAATGTTATTGTTTAAAGCGTATTTAAGCGCTTAAAATGATCAAAATAAGCATGAAAATCACTATTTTAATAACTGGATTTCGATCAGAGAACCACAGTAAATCACACAAAGTACAACTTATGCAATATGTCTGGAACGAATCTAAAGTAGAAAACCAAAGTTTTCTCGTGTTTCCCGTCTAAAATGCATGAAATAACACTGTTCTATTGCTGAACATTGTTAGGAAATAGATTGAAACAAATCTGCCGATGGCTCTACAATTCTTGATGGAAATCGCTTATTTCTCTAATGTTATTGTTTAAAGCGTATTTAAGCGCTTAAAATGATCAAAATAAGCATGAAAATCACTATTTTAATAACTGGATTTCGATCAGAGAACCACAGTAAATCACACAAAGTACAACTTATGCAATATGTCTGGAACGAATCTAAAGTAGAAAACCAAAGTTTTCTCGTGTTTCCACGTCTAAAATGCATGAAATAACACTGTTCTATTGCTGAACATTGTTAGGAAATAGATTGAAAAAATCTGCCGATGGCTCTACAATTCTTGATGGAAATCGCTTATTTCTCTAATGTTATTGTTTAAAGCGTATTTAAGCGCTTAAAATGATCAAAATAAGCATGAAAATCACTATTTTAATAACTGGATTTCGATCAGAGAACCACAGTAAATCACACAAAGTACAACTTATGCAATATGTCTGGAACGAATCTAAAGTAGAAAACCAAAGTTTTCTCGTGTTTCCCACGTCTAAAATGCATGAAATAACACTGTTCTATTGCTGAACATTGTTAGGAAATAGATTGAAACAAATCTGCCGATGGCTTCTACAATTCTTGATGGAAATCGCTTATTTCTCTAATGTTATTGTTTAAAGCGTATTTAAGCGCTTAAAATGATCAAAATAAGCATGAAAATCACTATTTTAATAACTGGATTTCGATCAGAGAACCACAGTAAATCACACAAAGTACAACTTATGCAATATGTCTGGAACGAATCTAAAGTAGAAAACCAAAGTTTTCTCGTGTTTCCACGTCTAAAATGCATGAAATAACACTGTTCTATTGCTGAACATTGTTAGGAAATAGATTGAAACAAATCTGCCGATGGCTCTACAATTCTTGATGGAAATCGCTTATTTCTCTAATGTTATTGTTTAAAGCGTATTTAAGCGCTTAAAATGATCAAATAAGCATGAAAATCACTATTTTAATAACTGGATTTCGATCAGAGAACCACAGTAAATCACACAAAGTACAACTTATGCAATATGTCTGGAACGAATCTAAAGTAGAAAACCAAAGTTTTCTCGTGTTTCCACTGCTAAAATGCATGAAATAACACTGTTCTATTGCTGAACATTGTTAAATAGATTGAAACAAATCTGCCGATGGCTTCTACAATTCTTGATGGAAATCGCTTATTTCTCTAATGTTATTGTTTAAAGCGTATTTAAGCGCTTAAAATGATCAAAATAAGCATGAAAATCACTATTTTAATAACTGGATTTCGATCAGAGAACCACAGTAAATCACACAAAGTACAACTTATGCAATATGTCTGGAACGAATCTAAAGTAGAAAACCAAAGTTTTCTCGTGTTTCCCACTCTAAAATGCATGAAATAACACTGTTCTATTGCTGAACATTGTTAGGAAATAGATTGAAACAAATCTGCCGATGGCTTCTACAATTCTTGATGGAAATCGCTTATTTCTCTAATGTTATTGTTTAAAGCGTATTTAAGCGCTTAAAATGATCAAAATAAGCATGAAAATCACTATTTTAATAACTGGATTTCGATCAGAGAACCACAGTAAATCACACAAAGTACAACTTATGCAATATGTCTGGAACGAATCTAAAGTAGAAAACCAAAGTTTTCTCGTGTTTCCCACGTCTAAAATGCATGAAATAACACTGTTCTATTGCTGAACATTGTTAGGAAATAGATTGAAACAAATCTGCCGATGGCTTCTACAATTCTTGATGGAAATCGCTTATTTCTCTAATGTTATTGTTTAAAGCGTATTTAAGCGCTTAAAATGATCAAAATAAGCATGAAAATCACTATTTTAATAACTGGATTTCGATCAGAGAACCACAGTAAATCACACAAAGTACAACTTATGCAATATGTCTGGAACGAATCTAAAGTAGAAAACCAAAGTTTTCTCGTGTTTCCCACGCTAAAATGCATGAAATAACACTGTTCTATTGCTGAACATTGTTAGGAAATAGATTGAAACAAATCTGCCGATGGCTCTACAATTCTTGATGGAAATCGCTTATTTCTCTAATGTTATTGTTTAAAGCGTATTTAAGCTTAAAATGATCAAAATAAGCATGAAAATCACTATTTTAATAACTGGATTTCGATCAGAGAACCACAGTAAATCACACAAAGTACAACTTATGCAATATGTCTGGAACGAATCTAAAGTAGAAAACCAAAGTTTTCTCGTGTTTTCCACTCTAAAATGCATGAAATAACACTGTTCTATTGCTGAACATGTTAGGAAATAGATTGAAACAAATCTGCCGATGGCTCTACAATTCTTGATGGAAATCGCTTATTTCTCTAATGTTATTGTTTAAAGCGTATTTAAGCGCTTAAAATGATCAAAATAAGCATGAAAATCACTATTTTAATAACTGGATTTCGATCAGAGAACCACAGTAAATCACACAAAGTACAACTTATGCAATATGTCTGGAACGAATCTAAAGTAGAAAACCGAAGTTTTCTCGTGTTTCCACTCTAAAATGCATGAAATAACACTGTTCTATTGCTGAACATTGTTAGGAAATAGATTGAAACAAATCTGCCGATGGCTTCTACAATTCTTGATGGAAATCGCTTATTTCTCTAATGTTATTGTTTAAAGCGTATTTAAGTGCTTAAAATGATCAAATAAGCATGAAAATCACTATTTTAATAACTGGATTTCGATCAGAGAACCACAGTAAATCACACAAAGTACAACTTATGCAATATGTCTGGAACGAATCTAAAGTAGAAAACCAAGTTTTCTCGTGTTTCCACTGCTAAAATGCATGAAATAACACTGTTATATTGCTGAACATGTTAGGAAATAGATTGAAACAAATCTGCCGATGGCTTCTACAATTCTTGATGGAAATCGCTTATTTCTCTAATGTTATTGTTTAAAGTATTTAAGCGCTTAAAATGATCAAAATAAGCATGAAAATCACTATTTTAATAACTGGATTTCGATCAGAGAACCACAGTAAATCACACAAAGTACAACTTATGCAATATGTCTGGAACGAATCTAAAGTAGAAAACCGAAGTTTTCTCGTGTTTCCACTCTAAAATGCATGAAATAACACTGTTCTATTGCTGAACATTGTTAGGAAATAGATTGAAACAAATCTGCCGATGGCTCTACAATTCTTGATGGAAATCGCTTATTTCTCTAATGTTATTGTTTAAAGCGTATTTAAGCGCTTAAAATGATCAAAATAAGCATGAAAATCACTATTTTAATAACTGGATTTCGATCAGAGAACCACAGTAAATCACACAAAGTACAACTTATGCAATATGTCTGGAACGAATCTAAAGTAGAAAACCAAAGTTTTCTCGTGTTTCCACTCTAAAATGCATGAAATAACACTGTTCTATTGCTGAACATTGTTAGGAAATAGATTGAAACAAATCTGCCGATGGCTTCTACAATTCTTGATGGAAATCGCTTATTTCTCTAATGTTATTGTTTAAAGCGTATTTAAGTGCTTAAAATGATCAAAATAAGCATGAAAATCACTATTTTAATAACTGGATTTCGATCAGAGAACCACAGTAAATCACACAAAGTACAACTTATGCAATATGTCTGGAACGAATCTAAAGTAGAAAACCAAAGTTTTCTCGTGTTTCCACTCTAAAATGCATGAATAACACTGTTCTATTGCTGAACATTGTTAGGAAATAGATTGAAACAAATCTGCCGATGGCTTCTACAATTCTTGATGGAAATCGCTTATTTCTCTAATGTTATTGTTTAAAGCGTATTTAAGTGCTTAAAATGATCAAAATAAGCATGAAAATCACTATTTTAATAACTGGATTTCGATCAGAGAACCACAGTAAATCACACAAAGTACAACTTATGCAATATGTCTGGAACGAATCTAAAGTAGAAAACCGAAGTTTTCTCGTGTTTCCCACTGCTAAAATGCATGAAATAACACTGTTATATTGCTGAACATGTTAGGAAATAGATTGAAACAAATCTGCCGATGGCTTCTACAATTCTTGATGGAAATCGCTTATTTCTCTAATGTTATTGTTTAAAGCGTATTTAAGTGCTTAAAATGATCAAAATAAGCATGAAAATCACTATTTTAATAACTGGATTTCGATCAGAGAACCACAGTAAATCACAAAGTACAACTTATGCAATATGTCTGGAACGAATCTAAAGTAGAAAACCGAAGTTTTCTCGTGTTTCCCACTGCTAAAATGCATGAAATAACACTGTTATATTGCTGAACATGTTAGGAAATAGATTGAAACAAATCTGCCGATGGCTTCTACAATTCTTGATGGAAATCGCTTATTTCTCTAATGTTATTGTTTAAAGCGTATTTAAGTGCTTAAAATGATCAAAATAAGCATGAAAATCACTATTTTAATAACTGGATTTCGATCAGAGAACCACAGTAAATCACACAAAGTACAACTTATGCAATATGTCTGGAACGAATCTAAAGTAGAAAACCGAAGTTTTCTCGTGTTTCCCACTGCTAAAATGCATGAAATAACACTGTTATATTGCTGAACATGTTAGGAAATAGATTGAAACAAATCTGCCGATGGCTTCTACAATTCTGATGGAAATCGCTTATTTCTCTAATGTTATTGTTTAAAGCGTATTTAAGTGCTTAAAATGATCAAAATAAGCATGAAAATCACTATTTTAATAACTGGATTTCGATCAGAGAACCACAGTAAATCACACAAAGTACAACTTATGCAATATGTCTGGAACGAATCTAAAGTAGAAAACCGAAGTTTTCTCGTGTTTCCCACTGCTAAAATGCATGAAATAACACTGTTATATTGCTGAATGTTAGGAAATAGATTGAAACAAATCTGCCGATGGCTTCTACAATTCTTGATGGAAATCGCTTATTTCTCTAATGTTATTGTTTAAAGCGTATTTAAGTGCTTAAAATGATCAAAATAAGCATGAAAATCACTATTTTAATAACTGGATTTCGATCAGAGAACCACAGTAAATCACACAAAGTACAACTTATGCAATATGTCTGGAACGAATCTAAAGTAGAAAACCGAAGTTTTCTCGTGTTTCCCACTGCTAAAATGCATGAAATAACACTGTTATATTGCTGAACATGTTAGGAAATAGATTGAAACAAATCTGCCGATGGCTTCTACAATTCTTGATGGAAATCGCTTATTTCTCTAATGTTATTGTTTAAAGCGTATTTAAGTGCTTAAAATGATCAAAATAAGCATGAAAATCACTATTTTAATAACTGGATTTCGATCAGAGAACCACAGTAAATCACACAAAGTACAACTTATGCAATATGTCTGGAACGAATCTAAAGTAGAAAACCGAAGTTTTCTCGTGTTTCCCACTGCTAAAATGCATGAAATAACACTGTTATATTGCTGAACATGTTAGGAAATAGATTGAAACAAATCTGCCGATGGCTTCTACAATTCTTGATGGAAATCGCTTATTTCTCTAATGTTATTGTTTAAAGCGTATTTAAGTGCTTAAAATGATCAAAATAAGCATGAAAATCACTATTTTAATAACTGGATTTCGATCAGAGAACCACAGTAAATCACACAAAGTACAACTTATGCAATATGTCTGGAACGAATCTAAAGTAGAAAACCGAAGTTTTCTCGTGTTTCCCACTGCTAAAATGCATGAAATAACACTGTTATATTGCTGAACATGTTAGGAAATAGATTGAAACAAATCTGCCGATGGCTTCTACAATTCTTGATGGAAATCGCTTATTTCTCTAATGTTATTGTTTAAAGCGTATTTAAGTGCTTAAAATGATCAAAATAAGCATGAAAATCACTATTTTAATAACTGGATTTCGATCAGAGAACCACAGTAAATCACACAAAGTACAACTTATGCAATATGTCTGGAACGAATCTAAAGTAGAAAACCGAAGTTTTCTCGTGTTTCCCACTGCTAAAATGCATGAAATAACACTGTTATATTGCTGAACATGTTAGGAAATAGATTGAAACAAATCTGCCGATGGCTTCTACAATTCTTGATGGAAATCGCTTATTTCTCTAATGTTATTGTTTAAGCGTATTTAAGTGCTTAAAATGATCAAAATAAGCATGAAAATCACTATTTTAATAACTGGATTTCGATCAGAGAACCACAGTAAATCACACAAAGTACAACTTATGCAATATGTCTGGAACGAATCTAAAGTAGAAAACCGAAGTTTTCTCGTGTTTCCCACTGCTAAAATGCATGAAATAACACTGTTATATTGCTGAACATGTTAGGAAATAGATTGAAACAAATCTGCCGATGGCTTCTACAATTCTTGATGGAAATCGCTTATTTCTCTAATGTTATTGTTTAAAGCGTATTTAAGTGCTTAAAATGATCAAAATAAGCATGAAAATCACTATTTTAATAACTGGATTTCGATCAGAGAACCACAGTAAATCACACAAAGTACAACTTATGCAATATGTCTGGAACGAATCTAAAGTAGAAAACCGAAGTTTTCTCGTGTTTCCCACTGCTAAAATGCATGAAATAACACTGTTATATTGCTGAACATGTTAGGAAATAGATTGAAACAAATCTGCCGATGGCTTCTACAATTCTTGATGGAAATCGCTTATTTCTCTAATGTTATTGTTTAAAGCGTATTTAAGTGCTTAAAATGATCAAAATAAGCATGAAAATCACTATTTTAATAACTGGATTTCGATCAGAGAACCACAGTAAATCACACAAAGTACAACTTATGCAATATGTCTGGAACGAATCTAAAGTAGAAAACCGAAGTTTTCTCGTGTTTCCCACTGCTAAAATGCATGAAATAACACTGTTATATTGCTGAACATGTTAGGAAATAGATTGAAACAAATCTGCCGATGGCTTCTACAATTCTTGATGGAAATCGCTTATTTCTCTAATGTTATTGTTTAAAGCGTATTTAAGTGCTTAAAATGATCAAAATAAGCATGAAAATCACTATTTTAATAACTGGATTTCGATCAGAGAACCACAGTAAATCACACAAAGTACAACTTATGCAATATGTCTGGAACGAATCTAAAGTAGAAAACCGAAGTTTTCTCGTGTTTCCCACTGCTAAAATGCATGAAATAACACTGTTATATTGCTGAACATGTTAGGAAATAGATTGAAACAAATCTGCCGATGGCTTCTACAATTCTTGATGGAAATCGCTTATTTCTCTAATGTTATTGTTTAAAGCGTATTTAAGTGCTTAAAATGATCAAAATAAGCATGAAAATCACTATTTTAATAACTGGATTTCGATCAGAGAACCACAGTAAATCACACAAAGTACAACTTATGCAATATGTCTGGAACGAATCTAAAGTAGAAAACCGAAGTTTTCTCGTGTTTCCCACTGCTAAAATGCATGAAATAACACTGTTATATTGCTGAACATGTTAGGAAATAGATTGAAACAAATCTGCCGATGGCTTCTACAATTCTTGATGGAAATCGCTTATTTCTCTAATGTTATTGTTTAAAGCGTATTTAAGTGCTTAAAATGATCAAAATAAGCATGAAAATCACTATTTTAATAACTGGATTTCGATCAGAGAACCACAGTAAATCACACAAAGTACAACTTATGCAATATGTCTGGAACGAATCTAAAGTAGAAAACCGAAGTTTTCTCGTGTTTCCCACTGCTAAAATGCATGAAATAACACTGTTATATTGCTGAACATGTTAGGAAATAGATTGAAACAAATCTGCCGATGGCTTCTACAATTCTTGATGGAAATCGCTTATTTCTCTAATGTTATTGTTTAAAGCGTATTTAAGTGCTTAAAATGATCAAAATAAGCATGAAAATCACTATTTTAATAACTGGATTTCGATCAGAGAACCACAGTAAATCACACAAAGTACAACTTATGCAATATGTCTGGAACGAATCTAAAGTAGAAAACCGAAGTTTTCTCGTGTTTCCCACTGCTAAAATGCATGAAATAACACTGTTATATTGCTGAACATGTTAGGAAATAGATTGAAACAAATCTGCCGATGGCTTCTACAATTCTTGATGGAAATCGCTTATTTCTCTAATGTTATTGTTTAAAGCGTATTTAAGTGCTTAAAATGATCAAAATAAGCATGAAAATCACTATTTTAATAACTGGATTTCGATCAGAGAACCACAGTAAATCACACAAAGTACAACTTATGCAATATGTCTGGAACGAATCTAAAGTAGAAAACCGAAGTTTTCTCGTGTTTCCCACTGCTAAAATGCATGAAATAACACTGTTATATTGCTGAACATGTTAGGAAATAGATTGAAAAAATCTGCCGATGGCTTCTACAATTCTTGATGGAAATCGCTTATTTCTCTAATGTTATTGTTTAAAGCGTATTTAAGTGCTTAAAATGATCAAAATAAGCATGAAAATCACTATTTTAATAACTGGATTTCGATCAGAGAACCACAGTAAATCACACAAAGTACAACTTATGCAATATGTCTGGAACGAATCTAAAGTAGAAAACCGAAGTTTTCTCGTGTTTCCCACTGCTAAAATGCATGAAATAACACTGTTATATTGCTGAACATGTTAGGAAATAGATTGAAACAAATCTGCCGATGGCTTCTACAATTCTTGATGGAAATCGCTTATTTCTCTAATGTTATTGTTTAAAGCGTATTTAAGTGCTTAAAATGATCAAAATAAGCATGAAAATCACTATTTTAATAACTGGATTTCGATCAGAGAACCACAGTAAATCACACAAAGTACAACTTATGCAATATGTCTGGAACGAATCTAAAGTAGAAAACCGAAGTTTTCTCGTGTTTCCCACTGCTAAAATGCATGAAATAACACTGTTATATTGCTGAACATGTTAGGAAATAGATTGAAACAAATCTGCCGATGGCTTCTACAATTCTTGATGGAAATCGCTTATTTCTCTAATGTTATTGTTTAAAGCGTATTTAAGTGCTTAAAATGATCAAAATAAGCATGAAAATCACTATTTTAATAACTGGATTTCGATCAGAGAACCACAGTAAATCACACAAAGTACAACTTATGCAATATGTCTGGAACGAATCTAAAGTAGAAAACCGAAGTTTTCTCGTGTTTCCCACTGCTAAAATGCATGAAATAACACTGTTATATTGCTGAACATGTTAGGAAATAGATTGAAACAAATCTGCCGATGGCTTCTACAATTCTTGATGGAAATCGCTTATTTCTCTAATGTTATTGTTTAAAGCGTATTTAAGTGCTTAAAATGATCAAAATAAGCATGAAAATCACTATTTTAATAACTGGATTTCGATCAGAGAACCACAGTAAATCACACAAAGTACAACTTATGCAATATGTCTGGAACGAATCTAAAGTAGAAAACCGAAGTTTTCTCGTGTTTCCCACTGCTAAAATGCATGAAATAACACTGTTATATTGCTGAACATGTTAGGAAATAGATTGAAACAAATCTGCCGATGGCTTCTACAATTCTTGATGGAAATCGCTTATTTCTCTAATGTTATTGTTTAAAGCGTATTTAAGTGCTTAAAATGATCAAAATAAGCATGAAAATCACTATTTTAATAACTGGATTTCGATCAGAGAACCACAGTAAATCACACAAAGTACAACTTATGCAATATGTCTGGAACGAATCTAAAGTAGAAAACCGAAGTTTTCTCGTGTTTCCCACTGCTAAAATGCATGAAATAACACTGTTATATTGCTGAACATGTTAGGAAATAGATTGAAACAAATCTGCCGATGGCTTCTACAATTCTTGATGGAAATCGCTTATTTCTCTAATGTTATTTTTAAAGCGTATTTAAGTGCTTAAAATGATCAAAATAAGCATGAAAATCACTATTTTAATAACTGGATTTCGATCAGAGAACCACAGTAAATCACACAAAGTACAACTTATGCAATATGTCTGGAACGAATCTAAAGTAGAAAACCGAAGTTTTCTCGTG